>JANRGW010037832.1:0-109949 GCA_024733675.1 Psilopsiagon aymara
CTGCGGAGCCGGGGGGCGGCCGCGGCGCGCCGGCCCCTCCCCGCCAGCCCGTGGCCGTGACGAGACGCTGCTCGCCTGGTGTACCTGCCGTGCTGTTCCCATAAGACTGCTGGTTCTCTCTGGTTCCTTTTCTTCCCATTTTCTTCTTCATTTTCATTTTTTAATGGCGATTCGTGGCTGTCTGTGGGGACAGGGAGGTGGGAAAGGGAAAGTTTTAGCTGAACGCCGTCGGAAGTTCAGGGAAAAGCGATGGTGAGTTCATCTCCAGGTTGGCTGGTAGCAGTTTGTCTGAGACGGACACCTGGCCCTAGAACCTGGTAGTCTGTGGAATGTGCCCACGTTAATCCCTTTGGCTGTGTCTTTTCCGAAATAACCCACTCACGGTGTATAAAACACAGTGGAAAATTAGCACAGGAATGACCAAACTGATTTGTACATACGGTTGTTTGGACGATGCGTCCTCTGCAGTGACGACATATTATGTTTCCCAAAGCTTTAAGGACAGGTTTCAGGTTTGCTGGACATAGGAGAGACAGGCAGCTCCCATCTCACAGACATTTCAGTACATGTAGCGGGTACAACAGACAACAGGAACCCAAATACACAAAATGGCAATGGGCTGATATCATTTGGCAAAGGAAACAAGCGAGGGGAAAGACTAGTAATCATCCTTAATCCCTTGTCATTATTAAAATTATAGTGTTGCTGGTAAGATGCTTGTATCAGATGCATCTGAAGGTGTCGGGGATGATGGATTTAGTACAAAGGAGCAGCGTATGCTGGGTGACATCGAGGTTTGTAGTCATAGTATTTAGCAACTAAGTGAGAAATTGCAACTTCCCTCTGTCTGTGTGTGTGTGAGTGTGTGCAGGGCTGTTATTCCCTTACTCACTGTTTGGAGTTCTCTTCAAGAAGGAGGAGGTAGGGTAAGGGATTTCAGGGAAAAAGCAACACCAGGAGCCCATTAATTTGATCACCATTAAATAAATGGAATAACGGGCGTTTGGAGCAATACTGCCATGGGACAAAAGCAACATTGTGAGGTTTAACATTTGGCTGATGCCATTAACTCTTTCCTAACCAGCCCCATTAAACCAACCAATGAATTCCTCCTCACAAGAGTGAACTGTCTTGCTGAAAGCTCTATTTGTAGCTAAGCCTCCTCTTAGCTCTTTCTTGTTAGCGCGTAGAGACCCACCATCACCTATGCAAAAAACCAGGATGGACTCCCCAGGTGTTAGAAGCTAGGATTGGGTTTTCAGCCTTTGTTTTTCTCAATGGTATGCCTTTGTGGGCTTTGTAGTAAGTTTGCAAAGAGGATACCTTATGCCCCCGTCTGTTAAAGATGCGTTATAATGAGTACAGCCCAAAAGAGACTCCTCCCCAACCAGAGACTTAGAAAATCCTTCCCACACCACCCCGAAGAAGGGGTGCCTTTGTACAGGTCCCTCATTGGGCTTGCAGACCAGGGCGCCGCTGGGATTTAACGTTTGTGAGAAATGATAGGTTCTGATGGCTTATCGATTTGTGCAGAGAGTGAGCTATCTCTGGAAGAAACGTATTTGTGTGTTATCAGATCTTCCTATGGGTTTGTGTGCATCTCTGAGCGCATTTCCAGAACTTCCTCGCTCCTGACAGAGGTTTTCAGCAGCCTTAAAAACTGCTCAGGCGTGTTATGAGAATGCCGCCTGTTAAAATTGTTTAACCACTGTGACTAGTAAAACCCATGGTTTAATTAGCCACTTGTGTACTCTCTATAACCACCTGCCTTCTCTTCTTTCCTTCACTCTTTCTCCCCCACCCACTCTCTCCTCTTTGTGCTCTGACGGATACATAAACACAAAAACTCCTCTGCTGCTATACTGTGAGTGGACGGAAACAAGTTTCTCATTCCAGCTGTGGAGGTGTCAGTAAGGCTTCTCTGCAGGTTGTGTCCCATCACAAAGTTCTGTCACAGGATGTGGCTAATTTCTATGCAGAAACGTGATTTGTCAGTAGGAGAAGCAGAGTAACTTTCTTATGTGGTAGTTCTCCTTGCATCTTCTCTCTTCTTCCTTTCGTTTAAATTAACTAATGAAGAGTGACAGCAGGGCTGCCTGAAGCACGTGTGCAGCTGCAGTGCGCTGCCTGCGAGGCCCCCAGCTGGAAGGGTGTTGGAGAGTGGCAGAGCCTACCTGAGGGCTTGGCAGTGAGGGCGGCTTACTTTTGGCCTCTGTTCCTGGAGAGGCAGCAGCTCCGTGTGGGGAATCCCCGTCACCCCTGCAGGCATGGTCCCAGGGCTCACATTCCGGGAGATTTGTGAATCAGGCTCAACAGTGGCAGCAAGTTGTGGTGATTCGAGGCAGGGGGGCGGAACTGTGCTTAAAGCTGAAATAAACGAAGAATGATACCAGTAAAGAGTAAGCTGGCTGATCCCACGGAAACCACGCTCTCTTTTTCCTTTGAATCTTTTCTCCTACTCATGCAATGAGGGTGTAGGATGTAATGCTCAAGGTTAATACATGGAATCAAAGAAAGATTCACATGAATGCTTCCCAGTCCCTGACCCCCGCATTTTTAATGGAATGCTTCCCTCCCAGCATTTCTTTTTAAACACTTGAATTATTTTTTCTCTATTTTTCTTGTACCATTTTCACGTTAGAAGTGTCCCTATGCTCTAGTATTTTTCATAGAATGTTATTATTACTAGGAAATTTTATGTACAGTAATAATAAATCTATAAAAATAAGATTGACGTCACGTTGCATGCTGCCTACTTGTGTATGTATATTCTGTGTTCATTCAGATTTACGGTTGGTTTAAAGAGATATAATCTTTATTTACCCATAGAGACTACTTATTTTCCTCTGATTGGTATACATGTCTGTAACTTCTGCTGCATGTTGTGAAGGTTAGGAGCCTGATCTTACTTTATGCTCCCCTCCCTTTGAAGTAAACCATCCTGATTCAGTGTATGAATCTCAGTTGCCCCTCTCTTCATTTTCATTAGCATGGCAGCAAAGTCAGGCAGAGTGGCTGACTCGCATTGGCAGGGTCTGAAGCCTTCAGCCCAAATGTGAACTCTCTGCTGTTTGGGCATGTTGTCACCATAGCCAGTGCCACTTGCTTTGTTTGTAACAGCCCCGCTAATTGATATGTGTGCTATTAACATTTGCTGAATTAACTGAAATAGTAAATGCCAGCATCCAAGTCCGAGGCACCTCACCTCATTTCAAGCCATTGAGAGTTTGAGATGGACTTTGCTGGGGATAGGGTTGTGATGATTGATTCCAGCAGGAACGGCGTCTGATCCTGAAAATCTTAACACCATATGGCATTGCCATGGGGGAGAGAGGCTGTGCTGCCAACCTCCGAACTTGCACTTCGTGTTGTGGTAGTGCATGTGAGTGCTGTTAAGGGAAGACTGCTGAGCTCTGTGGATAGGGGTCAATTAGTAGGGGCCTCAGAGGAAGCAATTTTCCTGCTGTCTATCCAACTTTAAATTACATACATAAGTTAAGCAACGGCATGATGGAATTGAGTAACATGAGGGGGAACTGAAGAGCTTGATAAGGAGCAGGCAGCTAATGCGATCCGAGTGGCTGGCTGGAAGGTAGAAAGAAAGACCACCCTGTAACCTGTGTGGCTGTTCTTCACTGCAATGTTGCTGTATGGCAGTGTTTCTCTTCTCACTGCTGCTGCCTCATAGCCCTCCATTTGGCCAAGCCTCCACATGTTAAAACACTGTGCAAGTGAGCAAAAAAGCAGTCCTTGTCCCAGGGTCTTTACAGGCTGAAGTAAGAGCTGCAGTCTGTCCTGAGTGCCATTCATGTTGGCTATTGACTGTAAAACCCTCATCAGCCTTGAATGCTGGCTTTTTTTTCCTCTGTCCTCCTGCGTGCCTGTTGTGCTCTGTGAGGACGCCCTTGTTTATCTATTCCCAGGCCTGAACCTGCAGGAGGGTGCCTGGTGCTGGAACTGGCTGCTGGCACCACATGAGAGCCCTCACCAGGTGACTGTGGTGCTCTCAATCGCGGCTTCCAAGATGGTCATGGTGTTGACAGGGATTAGGGGAGTCAGAAGGCAGGGTGAGGTTTGACCTTTGTTAAGTGTTTTGCAATGGTTTTTGTCACTTTCATCCAGATTTCATGTGTCTGGGATACACATACATTCGGTGATGGATTTTCCATGTGACCTTTGGAGGTTCTTGGGGACAATGCAAGGCCCCCTGCTGCCGCCTCCAGCAGTGTCCAGAGCAGCTGCAGGCATCTTTGCTCTCTGGTGCCCGATTTCTACTGCCTGGAAGTCTCATTGAATCTGTTTGACCTTCTGTGTTAGGTTCTCATCCTGCAAGGCAGGAATGCATCGCATTTGGTAGGAGACATGGGGCTGAGGAAGATGTTGAGAACCTAGAGGAGTTCAGCCTTTGGTCTCCTTACTGGAGAGTTCTGCCAAATTATGGAACTCAAGGGATAGCCTCAGAGATGGAGTTGGATGTCATCTAGTTTACTGTTTCATATGCTGTTGTTTCCCTTTCCTGGTGTGATAGTTACAAAGCGAGGAAAGTGCTCAAATCCCATGACATTAGCATTCAGTTTACAATACACATTATATAAACTGCTGTTTGATATAGGGTAGTTTGTTAAATGGGGGCAAAAATAAAGTTTCTCCTGCCTAAGGAAACCTCTTAGTGGTGGGATTTGGTACTGAACTGAACAGAATTTCAGAGGACTCAGCAACATCTAAGGCCATTTAAGAGCTTCACAGCCTCTTTCATACAAACACTGCTTTCTGCTTGTATTGGAAATTTCTTGATTTAATTCATACAACTATGATTGCTTGCCAGTGAAATTGTCCATATGGTAGGAGAGGTTAACTGGTTACGGTGATTCTGCATTTTGATTGCACTGAATATTTCTTTTCTTGTTTTTCTAAGTACTAGTATAGGTTATGCAGTTGGGTGTCGGGGTTCTGCGCCAGACTTTGGGTTTTGGTGTCATGACCGGTTAGTCTACTTTTATAAGCTGACATAATGAAATCTCTGTGCATTGTTTAGGCTGGACAAGTTGCCTGTGTTATGGGAAAGATGATGAATGAAGCCATTTTTTTTTCCTAGAGCAGTAATTAGCATAATAAATACTTGTTCCCCCCCCCCCCCCCCAATTGTCTAAGTCACTTTGGACTATGTATTTCACTTAGAGGTACGTAGAACCATCATGACTTGGACTCCTCTGCCAGCTACAGGACTTTTGGAAGATCTTACCCATTCTGTGTTTATACAAAATGTTGTGGACTATACACATCATGTCTCATTCATATAGGGAAGCTCACTTAAGCTGGTAGATTTGTCAGTATCATGTTATGTACTGCTGATTTGGGGTGGGTAGCAGTAAGCAGCTGTATCAGTTTTTGTCTGCCTGGTTATGTATGTTCATATTACTGGGGGTTTTGGCCACTTCCGATGCAGTTCCATTTGCTAGGTGGACACCCAACACCTTCACTGAAGTCAGGGAAGACCTTGCTCACTTGGAGAATGAATTAGGATGTCAGGAAGCAGTCCCGTTTGAAAAGCAACATCTTGCTTACTGTGTTTTTGGTTTTAAAAGAAATGTGCTCTAAGGGATTTAAACAAAAGGTAGATACTAAGTTCTGTGTATGCTGTGTCATGCATTTTATGCCTAGCAATGACTTAAGAACAGGTCCTTTCCAAATACCCTAAAAAAACATATCTGTAGAAAGAAAACTGGCTTAACATGCGTGTATTTTAAGGGTTAGGCTTGGTGAAATATTTCTAAGCAGGCAAACCTAGAATGTACACCTTAAAGTCTCATCAAATACCGCATAATCCTTTTCGATCGCTGGTTGCAATGGGAAGCAGCTGCTGCTTGCGTAGGGAAAGGCTTCAAGATAAGCTTTTCACATGTACCCAAGTGAGCTAGGAGCAATAAGAAAGTAACTTATGTCCCTGTAAGAAGGTCCTTGGGACTTGGCCTCGATTGCTACAATTCTTGAGTCACTTGATTATGTGCTAAAAAAATTATGTGCCAGCAGATGCCATGTCTTCTGAGGAGTACCACCATCTGAAGGAAGCTCTTCTCTGCTTCTGTAGTGTCTGTAGTTTTTGATAGCTCATCTGCTTTGAGTGATTGTACTGAACCACAGCATCTTGAAGCATGTGGTTTCGTTTGACACTTTTTCTGCTGTTTGGGAGCCCAGCCTGCTGTGTCTGTCTTCTCTCTTCTTTTGGGCACCTTTATTGTTTTTGCACAGCCGTATCTTGTTCAGTCTCATGCAAACACCTGTCCTGAAATTGAATTGCTCTGCGGTGTAATCTAAAGTCATCCCCCATTTCAGCATCCTGTGCTTTCTGTTGTGTACTGAGTTATGCTGCACCATACTTTGGATGTGACAGCCATTTAATAATGTTGAAGCCTTAGCTCTGCAGGGGCTAAAAAGATCCCGGCAGGCTTGTTAACTTCTACTCTCAGATATTATGGGAAATATTTTCTCCTCCCTGGAACTCCTAGGCATCCTCTTAATTAACACCATAAAGATCCAGAGCCAGGTATGCATAAAGCCTGTTTTCTTTGCAGTTTTCCAGAGTTTCTCTATTCCTTTCTATTTAACCAGACACTCCAGTGTCAAATGAGATACGAGAACATAAAACGAATAAAGGGTCATGTTGGATACTGCATTCTTGGTGGGCACCACACCCATCAAATGCCTTTCCCTTACTACTCACCATCGGGTTTTATTCTTTCCCTTGTTCTACTCAGTATTGTCCTTTATCTGAGTCTCCGAAGTGTTAGACATTTTAAAGCATTGCGTCTTGCCTGTCTCAGGGCAGTATTTCTTTAAGTTCCAAACTGCTGTGGTCTGGGTACAGTGGTAGTGCTGAAGATGGCAATGAGATCTCTCCTGGTGAAAAGAGCATGAAATGCTGCTATCAGCCGGAGGTTTGCCATTAGTAATTCAGGTGAGGCAGTTGAAGAGCTTACTGGCAACTGTCTTCCCAGCACTTCTTCAGGGGGAGGCCAAGACTTCATACAGCAGATGAGGCCTTCCATGTGCCCTTGTTGACAAAGTAATCCAGTTGCTTTAATTAATTTTTTTAATTGACTAGAATTCATGGAGACAATTCGGGTATCGAGTGAGCAAGTGGTTATAGGAGGAGATGCACGTTCCGAACAAGTTCATCCAGATCTGAGGAAATGATAAAGGCATACAGACAGACAAGTTGACAAATGTGAAAGGGGGAGGAGATGCTTGAAAATGCCTGGCTGAAAATAATGATTTGTTGCACGAGGACTTAGAGGTTTCTTCAGTGGTGTGTACCATGTGTCCTAGGGAAGCTGGAGCATGCTGACAGCATGTCAGTCTGCACGATGTTAGCACAAAGAATTTGCTCCGTTGTCGTGAAATACCCCAAAACAATTGTGGTTCACTAACATCCACCCTTCTGCATGTGCGCTGGGGAGTGTGTATACAGAAGATTAGGGAGGGCAGAGGTGGTGCAGCCACTTTGGCAGTTACAGGCTTGGCAGGGGGCTGAAGAGCTTTAGCCATCTGTGTAGAAGAGACAAGGAGGGCAGAGCGTGATTATCATGGTACAGTTAAAGAGGTCAGTAATGGAAAAGGAGAGGAAAGGAGTGTATGTTGTTAAATATGTGATCTCTGAAGTGAACGGCATCAGTCAAACAAAGGCTCTTGGTTTTGGAGGGAGCAGAAGAGGAGCAAATATATTTAGAAGGGTCGTGGGTTCAAATATCTAACAACCAGGGAGTGAGTGGGTGCGGACTCAATGGCGCAAGCTTAGTAATGATGTAAAACCTCTTCTCTCTACGTCACGCATTCATCTGAGCTCTGGGAGGCACTGATCACAGTTGGCTGGTTGCTTGGAAGCTGATGTAAAGTAAATTGGAGGTCAAAGTCGAGCAGAGGTGACAGTGTCATGAAAATAATCACTGAGATGGGTCTTAATTGTCATCCTTGAAAATTTCAGAAGACATACCCAGGAATGAATGAGGTTCAGAGCCATTAATAATCTTCTAATGTTTTCCCCTCCAGTCAGGAGTTGTGGTGACCTGCTGTATAAGAGTTTGCATTGCCAATCCTCTCCCTGCATCTAATGGGACCATACATGGTGCTCTCAGGCTCTGAGTTAGTCAGCCAAGCTGGCACCTGTAATTAGTCTTGGGCATTGGTTGAAAATACTCCTTCAGCCCAGGTCCGAGTATTGCATTTGGGTGAATTTGCGTATTTTTTTCCCACCCATCCTGTTCTCCTCCTCATTCCCCCCCAAATTTTGCAGAAAAAGAAACAAGCAGAGTCCAGGCATTTACTGGATATATTTTTCACTGGCTGTTTTATCAACAGTGTATGAAAAATCCCAAAGGACAGAAGCAGTTAGCTAACCAATGAGGCATCATAGCCGGTTTTAGGTTCCATGCAAGAGAAAAAGATGCTGAAGCCCCAGCAGCTCTAGGGGAAAGAGATTTAAATTTAGGTTTGGTACTGAGAAACGTGCCTTCCCTCTGCTTGGAGACCAGTCTGTAAGAGATTACTGTACCCCAGAGCAGCAGTTTGGAGGATGATAGAGATGTCAGCCTGTGAGTGCAAAGACTTGTACCACTGGATGACGAACCAGCAGGGATTTCTCATTAGTGGAATGAATGTTAACAAGAATAATTCTGTTTTGTGAGCTTGTGTGTGTGGGAAGGATAAATGATAGAGACTGATGGATGGTCTTCACAGAGATTTGATTAGGGAAAAGGTGAATGGCAGTGTGTGTGTGAGAGAGGGGGAGGTGTATGCACGTGGTACATCCGTTGCAGAAGGCAGGCACACTTCTAGTTGATAATATCTGACAGAAGAGAGTCAGCAGAAGTAACCAGGCGGGTCCTAGGTGAAAGCAGAAGCTAAACGGTGGTGTAGATATTCCATTTTTTAGTGTCTTTCGCATTGTAGGGTCTTGGGTTTCATGTTGCGTAGTGGTAACAAGCCAGCATCCAAGAATTGCTCTTTTAAAGTTTTCTCAGTAACAGAGGTTTCTGCTTTACGCTGATAAAACATTTGGCTGTTTGATACTGATTCCCACAGTCAGTATGGGAGCACTGGGTGACAGATTTTCAGACCTGGTTAGCATCAGTCTTGGCTCTGAAGTAGCACTGTGTTAGAGCTAGGACAAGCCCATCTCCATCCCTGAAAAAGCAGGAGACAAGGCCAGACCTACTGATTGAGAGGCTGGACAAGGAGAACCAACATAAACAATCCTTCACGCTGCCTGAGGCCTTTGGATGCTGCCGGAATGCAAATAATAAATAATAGAAAAAAGCAAAATAGCCACATAAGCTCAACAGGCACTCTTAACAGGTTTAGCAGCTCCATCCTCAGGTACAGGGATAGCTGAAAACCCAAAGGACAAACTAATTGAGAGGGATGTAGGAATAGTGGAAGAAACATGAATCCCCTTTGGCAGCGAGATATGAGAGACCTCGTAACCTGAAAACCCAAACCTCTGATGTCTTCCCTGCTGCCTTTGCCAGAAAGCTGTTAGGAGCTCCTATCTGAGGCCAGAGCATGGCCAGCTGGAACACGGCTGCAGGGGAGCAGACGGCAGGAGTTCCCGACCCTGGCTTGCCCGGTGCTGCCAGCCCCATCTGCGGGATGCCAGGCACAGGGAAGCTGGCGGCCAAGCGAGCTGCTCCCCTTGGGAGTGAGTGGAACAGCAGAGGTGGAGACTTGGCTCCATCCGTTGTCTTGCTGGCCAAAAGAGCTGTGCTGGCACAAGGGAGGGAGTGTGCTGGAAGGCAACCACAGCCAATTACTCCCAACCCAGGAGAGAAAGGGGAGAGGAAATGTGTTCCTTTCCAGGGCTCTGCCTGCATCCTGGAGTGATGCTTGTGCCTGCCAGCCTCAGTACGAGCAATGCTTAGCGGCTGGAGCTGCCCCCTGGGGATTTCAAGGCCAAGTGTGTGAGCTGCTCCACTGAAAGGTAGCATGTCTGCTCTTAGCTGTAGGTGAGAGGGGTTCTGTCACTAGCATTTCCTGGGACTGAGCTGCTCCTCTTTGACAGCATTAGTCTGGATTCCTTATGATTTCTGATATGTATTTGCCATCTGTTTTCCCCAGTGGTGTTATGCATTTTTTCAGATCAGAAAAGTGAAAATGTTTACCCATTCCCTAAATTTAATCTCATATATAAAGTGAAAAAAAATTAATGTATAAAATAAACTATGGTGTGTACGGAATGTAAATGAGGGACACGTTTGCTCATTCTTTCTCCCTTGGAGAAACACATTACTCCTCGGGCTAATCCTATTGATTTAGTTGGGGAGCTACTGCCTGCTGCTGGTGCCGAGTCTAAGTGGCAGGATCCGGCCCTACACTGGCAGGTTTCTGTGACCATGGGCATAAATCCTTTATTCCTCAGCTATCCCCACTGAAGTCCCATGAGGTTACCTCTGAGTGAGCTATTTGAGAGGAGCTGGGTTTTCAAAACACAACCCTGACTTAGGAGTACAGTTTTTAGCTTTTAATTTGCAATGTCCCATGGCAGAGGTTTACTTTTCACTTGCTGGAGCTGGCAGCAGAGGAAGTCAAATGAGCTTCCTAATCTGGTATATTCTAAATCTGGTTTGTCTCAAATACGGTCTGAGAGATACGCAGCACAAGTGAAAAAACTGCCAGCATGCAGATGCACATCCTCTCGGAGCAAATAAAGCTGACTTTTAAAATAAATGTTAAACCTCATCTTTGCTATGCAGGGAGACAGGCCCCTTGCTCAGATGTGGGGGGTAGATGTTTTAAGGTGGGCTGTGGAAGCAAACTCACAACCGAGCTTATGACCTGGCATACATGTCCTCTTTTATCTGCTAAGTCCAATAATAAGCTTGTTATTAGAGGACATCTGTTACTGCCTGATAACACGTACAGCGAGCAGGAACGCAGCATTGGTGGGCAGCCAGGGATTTTGGCAGCTGTGGGGAGCAACAGCTTCGTGGATAGTTTCACACCGTACCCAGAGCTGACAGGTCCCTCCCGTGGGCCTGTGACTGGGTGGGAAGATGCCAGGGGTTTGAGGCGTGAGCTGTTCCCATACAGAGCGGGCGTGCGCTTGTGCCCGAGCTGTGGCATGCACGGGAGCAGCATCTCGTCCCCCTGCAGTCATAGCCAGCCCCCACCGTGTCAGCATGGTGGGGTTCTCAGTGTACATCCAGGGCTGGGAGGACTCTTCCAAGCACTGGGCTCTGCCTTTTGCTTCCTTCCACATTTCCAGGAGATGCAATTCACACCGTTTTCTTACCCCCGAGCTCCTTGCCTGAAGAAAAACATTCAAGGAGGCTCTTGTGTGAGCTGAATCTGAGCATCGAGAGGTTTTCCCCAAAGTCATTGCTGTAGGTAATGTATATTTATGAGTGGAACAAAGTAGGCCATAGATACTTTCAAAGGCCGCTTTCCTGTCAGCGTAGCTCTGTATTTAGGCAGGTAAGGAGGGGAGATGCTGTCCAGACCACGTTCACCAGTGGCAGAGCAGGCTGGCACAGGAGGGGAGGCAGGCATCCCCCCGCCAGCCAGTGAGCTGCCTCTGCCGGCCACTGGGACAGTGCCTGGCAGTGGGTCAGAGCACGGTGTTGCTCTGTGGGAAGGGGGATTACATTGCTCTGCTGGGTGCTGGTGCGGGTCAGTGAGACACAGCCCCAGGGGGCTGGGTCCGTGCTGCCACGTGTGCCCTGCAGCCTGGCGGTTGGCTGGGAAAGGGTCTTTCCAGAGGGAGCCTGGGTATGGAAAGTGAGTTTTGGAGCACATGGATTTGCAACAGATACGCTGCTTATGTGAGGGCAATGGTGCTTGTGTATTTGATGTCATCTCCAGCATGATCAACCTGTTACCTAAATTGACTTGCAGTGCTGGAAATACAAGGTGGTTACATATGAGAGGACAGTTTGCTTTCTTGTGGGCCGTCCTGTGAGTTTTGAGGGGCTGATTCGGTATGTACCCCACATTTGCCCAGGTGTGAGTAAAGCATACAGCCCCTGGTTTGTGGCCGGGGTGCTCAGCATTTGCTGTGCTGGGCTGCTGGCTGTTACAAATCGTATTTTGTGTAGGAGCTATGACTTCCCAGCTGAATGAACCTTTTGGCCACCATGCACTACCAGATTTCTCCGTCTCTGATCATAGATCTATATATGTGCATGTGTATTGAGATATACAAACACTCATATGTATGTATGTATGTAACTTAGCAGGACAAATTTCATGCTATGCATCCACTGGCCTAAGTGACAAACTGCTTCTCTTGTGGAAGGTATTTCAAGAACGGATTGTCCTCCAGGGTGAGAAGCTCATGCGGGCTTCTGTGCAAACCTTGGCAAGGTCATTTCTTCCTGTGTGGCCAGCACCAGGCCCACTGCTGTGGGAAATCCACTGGTTTATTTGCCTTGCCATGTGAATTTAAGATTTCATTAAGGGAAAAGTTCCTTCGTCGCTGTCTATTTGTGTGGTTGTGCAGGTCTCTATAAAGACTGTCAGGTAGCCCAGATCTTACTGGATGTACCTCAGCTGCCATATACTGTCCGAAAGGCCTCTGTTGAGCTGGGTCATTTCAGCCAGGGCTACTCAAGAGGAATAAGGAGAGCCCATAACTTGCTGTAGCCATCATGCAAGTTTGCTTCAGTGAAGGCAGGATTTTTGCTCATAGATCAATCATCAAAGGATTCTTACTTAATGCAACATCTTTTAACATCAGTAAAGTATTATGTCATAATCATGTAGTGCTTGGGTATGTTTTATTATTCTATTTTATTTCTGAATATGGTTCACCTCAGCCCATCTGATTCCCTAGCCTGGCAGAAAACAATAATAAAGATGACTTACAGTGAGTCTTGGTTATGCAGCCGTGAATTTGGGACATCCTGAGCAGCAGCGGACAGCTTTCCTGATTCCTGATCTCTTAAGGTTGCTGTGAGCTGCAAGACCAAGAGAGCCAAGGAGGCAGGCATCTCTGGCAGGTTTTGTGGGCATGAGCTTGCCAAGGGATGGGGCTGACACCCCTTGCCTTACTCCATCAGTTTGTTGGTCACCTGGAGGGGGGATGTGGGAAGCATCATTCTTTAGGGAATGATTTTGCAGTGAAGATACAGAGTTCAGCTGTCAAACTGGAGAATCTGGTGAGGAATTTACAGCACCTGCCAGTGCATGCACGCACACATATCTAGCAAGGGTCTGCTTTTACATTTCTGCAAGGGGCAACCAGGACAGATAAATAGGTATCGTTTTTCTGTTGCTGCTTAATTGAAGGGGTTTTTAGCTATTCTGTTGGTTTAGGTTGCCCTTTTTGCCTCCTGCTCCAAAAATGTAGTGCGCGCGGTGCCCTGTGTGAAGCTGGTATTTCAAGGCCACAATTAAAATCTCAAATTTCAGATGTTTGAACTACGTCTTTTGCAGTGAAAGCTGGCAAGAAGGGAACAGAATAGAGAGTTTGAAAGCATGGAAGGTCATTTCATCCTGGGTTTGCACAGGGATAAATCCTCTCGAGCACCACGCTTTATGGCATTACCCGCTCGGAGGAGCCAGGGCTGAGGGTTTCTGAGCATCCTCCTGGAAGCGAGCCTGCCATTTGTCAGCATTTGCACCGGCACGAG
Source organism: Psilopsiagon aymara (assembly GCA_024733675.1). NCBI lineage: Eukaryota > Metazoa > Chordata > Aves > Psittaciformes > Psittacidae > Psilopsiagon > Psilopsiagon aymara. The sequence goes on from JANRGW010037832.1 coordinate 13,623, forward strand.
CAGTGAAGGCTTTTACAGCAAAACCACGCTGATCAGCTCTGGTTCTGCTCCTCACCACCCCTCCCCAGGCTTCCGGGGGAATCTGTCGTTCCTGTCACTCAGGATAACGATTTGCCGCTGGCAGCATAGAGATCCAGAAATGTGCTGTAATCTTGCCAAGAATTTGATTCCCCAGCTGGGACTCCCGGATTTATACAGCCAGGCAGTAGATGGTCATTGCACTTAAGCTTGTATGTTGGTGTGCTGAACCACTAAATGGGCTGAAGGGTCCCTTTCTGTCTGGAAATAACCTTGATCCTTGGAGTGGTAAACTCTGTGGGTTTCATCACATAAATTGGTTTAGATTTAATGTGATCCACCGCCTCAATTTTAAAAGCTTTCTTTTTTGTTTAAGTGTGGATTAATAATTCATTCCAAAAATAGGGAGTTAGCGCAATGGATATTTAATTGTAAATGTGTATCTTTAATTAGAACTTGGTACACAGATGCAAAATTCCTTATCGGGTAGCTTTTCAAAAGCACACATATTAAACCACAGCTTTGCCCTTCGAAAGTATTATTCTGTGTATTTAAAGGTCTGAATGACCTTTTAATCAGACATTGCACCTTTACTTCCAGCTGATATGACAATGTCTGACTGTGACGCAGCCTGATGCTGCGAGAAAATAAAGGCCATCTCAATCACTACGTCTTTAAATCTCTCTGTCTAGCTGTGGTTTTGTGTTTAGGCAGATGGACCCACAGCAGAGGATTACGTTTAGTTTTCAGGTGAAGAAAATCTATTGAGTTTAATATGTTTGCATGTTTGGCTGTGCTTTTGAGATCAATTTAGCTGTGAGATTGTTCCCTGTCATTCCGAACTCCAGCCTCTTCTGCAGTTCAGCCTCCTTATAAATTATAAATCTGTATACCTCACTCTCAGCAGCCATCTTACAGCCCACACAGACCGGTGCGGATGGTCTAGCAATTGCATTAGCTCTCCCTGGTGTACCTGGGGAGGAGGGCTGCTGTGCTTTGTCACTACTTGTGCTTTATGCTAACACCTGTAATGGGGCAGAATATGGACTGGTAAAGATGAGTATGAGCAATTCCTACTTTTGGACAGCTGGCACATAGAAAACTTATACTAGTCAGGGCAGCTGTACTGAATAAACCTCAAAACAAAGCTCTTTCTTTGTCTTTGCAAGTTAATTTTTGGATGATTTATTAAAGCTTAACATTTCTTGAGGGGAGGTGGGTATTGAACTGACCACAGGTCAAACTTATGGTGGCACAGCAGAAGTATGTTTGTCTTTGGTATTTCCTTGGGCATGAGTGATTAACACAGCAATAACAGCTCTCCTTTTATATGGCTTTTACCAAAAGAGGAGCCATGTACTGCTTGAGCCTGATTATCACAAAATGGGCTAATTATTCAACAAAAAATACTTGCCATACTAATGAGCAGTTCCTGCAATTCAGAAATAAATATTCTGACATCGAGTACAATGCACACTGTAGGCTCCACAGTTTCTTGGATTTTTATTTAAAAACTAGGGAAACATTTAAAAGGTTCCCTCTGAAACAAAAATGAAAGAATTCCTTCAAAGGGAGACATGGTATTTATATATGACAGAAGCAAAATCAGTGAAAACTCTTTAATTACAAATACTTATTTGCAAATTCCTGGAGTTTTTCTTTTAGGGGGATATTGTCAGGTGTGATGCTACTATCTTTGGACAGTTCTTAGTGAAAAAAGGACTTGTGAGCTGGGACTGACTGGTACAAAGTTGTCTCAGGGCTTGCTCTTGTCTCCCTGGTCAGTGCCTAGTCATGAGTTCTGCAGAAGAGACATGTGGGTGGATGATTTCAAGGGCCCTTTGAGCATCTTCTGATTCTGAAGGAAATAGAGGGCCCAAAGTACTTCACAGGGCGTGACATAGCCCTTGCAGGCTCAGCACTTCAGTGTCTCTTGTACCATTGTACTTTAAAGTTGTGGAAGGAACTTGCCTGCACTTAAATGTGCATGGAGGCACCTGAATGCAAGTGGATATCCTCTGGGAGGGAACAGCAGGAGGAGAGAACCGGGGGGTTGCAACTCTGCAAATAGATTATTTCTGTGTAAGCCAACGTCCAGCATGTGTGAAAAAGAAAGTACTTGGGCAGTCTCTGGGCAGTCCCCCTCACCCCCCAAGTCAGTTAGGATGTTTCTTTCTCTGAAATGAAGTCAAGGATGTGCTTAAGTGCGTTCTGCATTCCAATCTAAATGCGGAATGGTGCTACTGGCCTGAGGTTTGAAAACATCTTCCTCAGCTCCCAAGGCATCTGTAGCCACAGCCCGAAGTGATCTGAATGACAGATCCATGCCTTCGTTATTCCCCTATCAAAAGAAGTATTCTTACCAAAGCATGTACCTAACCTGCAAACCCGCCGAGACATAACTGTGTATCCAGTATGCCAAGGCACAGGCAGAAGCCATTGTACAGCTGTGGTTATTCTGAAAGCACTGTCTGTTTTCCAGGATTCTTTTCTGTAGCGATGTTTTACATTTCCATGACTACTTTGTTTAACTAAGGAGAGGACAGCATGTTAGGTGTGTTGTATACCAAATACGATGTCTCATGTGTGATCCTAAAATGGTATGTTTGGGGAAAGGATGTGTCTATGAATTGTCAAGCAATGTGAGGCATCGTGCTGTTCCTAGATAACTGAAAGTATGCCTAAAATGTAAAGGAAAGAACAACTAGAAGAACTCAAGTATGCCAATGCCGCAAAAGAAAGCTTAACTTGTTTTCTTGCTTCTTTTTTAGAGAACACCTGTTCCCAGCGCTGAAGCATTCCGATGGTTCTTTTAAGCAGTAGTGTATCTTATTTTCAAGGCATTCGGAAGTGAATGGCAAGCTAAAGTCTTGTTTTAAGAAACTGCTTAGTCCACCATTGAAGAATATACTCAGATACTATTTTCATTTATGTATAGGGGTTTCCTCAAAAGCAAAAAGTCAAAAATCTGGGAGCCTGGGGAATTGGCCAGCTTCTTCACGTTCAGTACACTGACTCTTTCTTTGATGTAACTTAGCTATCCTAGTGAAGTTGTTGTCTATTTTTAAAGTGGCTGTAAAAAAAAAGAAAAAAAAAAAGTTTGGGTAAACCCCTGCTATAAAGTCATGTATCTTTGAAAAGTAACATATCTATACTTCATTTTCAAATATATGTGTTTCAGTACTGTAAACTGTACAGATAGCCGCTTGTATTTTGTGTGTTTAGACACAAGGAGACAATCATGTCTGAGCATCAATGGAGATTAATGGTTTGTACACAATGGTGTGGTTCTGCGAGTTAAATCCGGAGCAATAAATTCTAGCTTTAACTATTTTTTTGCTAGTTGTTTAGCAGCAGCAGCAACAGCAACACTGTTTTACCATGCATCCTTCCATAGAGACTTGATGCCAAGTTTCCCAAGATACAAAGGTGGTGACGCATCTAGCAATTACCTTCTATTGTGGTGTTGTAAGAGGGGAAGACATAACATTTAAAAGCACTGTGTTAGAGTAGTGGTTTATGCACTTGCATTGCTTCCAAAGGAGCTTTACAGAGGGGTATCTCTCCAAACATATTATCTGGTGTCTGACTCACCTCTCACTGTCTTCTGGCATGGAATGTCCAGCATGGGAGGATGTGCAAAGCCAGTCATCTATATACAGGTTGCTCTAGAATGCAAAGCAAAGTGAGGTTGAGACCTTAGAAAAAATGATGGTTTGGCCTCATTTCCCTTCGCCTTTGAGCTCCTATGTAAGGTTTTCAGTCAATGGAGTAAATATTTTATAAAGTGGATGCTGGTCCAAGTGAACCTCATTGCAGTTAAGTGAGTTTTTGACAGTTGGACTGGTTTGGGTCTCACTTGCACTTGTGTTCTTTTGAAAGCCTGGATATTTTTGCAGTACAAAAATGAACTTTAAAAGAAAAAATGTTTAAAACAGACTACTTCTCCCCACATGTTTCTTGGTCCACTGATCTTGGCTTTGCCAAACAGGTGGTCCCTTAGGCCCCTAGGAGAATGCTCTGCTGGTCTTCCTGCTCTGCCTGCATGGACGAAGTGTCTGCTCCTCAAAAAGTCAGCACACAGAGGGATATAAACTCTCATGTCATAAAAATTTATGAAGATACTGAACTTAGGGATACTTATTATCAGTTGACCATTACTTTTTATTGCTTGGCTTCGTCATACCACTCATGAGTGAGAAGGCCATCTCATCAAAGTAAGCAAATGCTGTTGTGCCATGTATTTGATAGATTTATCATTTTATACAAGATAGGACTGTCGATAGTTTCACAGACAAGGTGCTGAGCATGGAAATAACCAGATAATGATGCACAGCATGTTCAGATCTCCTGTTGTTTCAGCACTTCATCCTTTTTTTGCAAAGTACATCAGCCTTTGGCCACTGGTGATGGTCACTTGGTGAACAAAGTGGGTGGTTGGGAATACCGCGGTGTGAGACCTGTGCAGGTGGGGGAGATACCGGCTTTGGCAGGGGAGCTCACTCACGGAACAGGCAGTTGTTTGGAATGGCCCAGAAAGCAAAGACAGAGGAGGAGAAACCTCCCGAGGCCACTCGTGTGTGTCAGCAGGGATGGGCAGAACATGGGTGACCAGGGTAACAGGTAGAGTGTGGGTGGGCTGGGCTTACACATACGTACTCAACATCAATGCACATGTCCACATCTGTGCATCATAAGATACCATGGCTTCGGAGTTGGAATGTCACAATTGAAATGCATCCATCATAGTGTCCCTATTACAGTTTCTAAAAGATCCTCAATTGAATACTCACCCAATACTCCTCCGATGAGCTTTATGTTTGTTAGTATGGCAGCCATGTATGGATTCTTTTTGTGTTGGAGACTTTTTGGTTAGGGCCTCTGTTACTGACTGCTAGACCCATCTGAGCTCTGTAAGGTGTTCTGTACTAAAACGCTGATCGATTTACATACTGAAGCCTTATTTGCACATCTGGCTGGTAAGCTTGCCTTGCTTTTTGGAAAACTGTGATTGCTCTTACAGAATCAGAGGCAAAAATAAGTTCAGGCTACATTAGGTGTACAAAGATACTCATAGAAATGTACTTACTGTCTAATACCCTAATGTTGCATGTCTTGATGTGGTTTCTTTTTTGTTTTGTTGTTTTGTTTTCAAGAACTGATGGATCTGTATATTGTAATTGTGGTGGTTTACATGTCGATTCAAAACTGTTAAACAAGCAAACCAAGAAAACCTGTTAATTATTGAAAATGAACAAGAGTTGGTTTTTCTTTGATTTACCCATATGGTCTTCATCTCAGATGTTGTTCCTTTGCACCTTCAGATTTTTAGATTTTGCTGAAACAGTGTTTATGTGATGTAGTGCGCATACAGCATTTTAATTAGGGATGTCTGAAGAAGGAAATCCCATTTCCGACCTGTCTCTCTCCACTGCAACCCTACCCCCACTTCCCGTTTACACATGTATTTGTCAACTGGGTTATTATCAAGTTCTATTTACCAAACCTGTGCTTTTCACAAGGTCCGATACCACTTTCGTGTGAAAATTTGTATTCTTTTCTGTCTTTCATTCTAACAATGCAAAAAAAAAAAAAAAAAGGGGGGGGGGGAGGGGGCAAATAAAAAGCAGAGCATACTTTTGCCGTCTTCTAGGTGTGAGCACTAAGCCTAATGGAAGCATTTTTGGCATACCCCAGATAAACTTAAGAAAAATAGTAAGGCTGAAAGGGAGGCACATGTACCCATTCTGTCAATTAATAACAGACCCTCCCTACGAGGGAAAAGACTCTCTTTTGTACAGAACCCCTGATATGCAAGTCGTACAATTAGTGTTAAAGGATATAAAGTCTTCAAATGGGCCATATCTGTAATCAAATAATGAAGAAAGAAAGTAGTTAAATGAACATACCATTCAGGGTCGAATGCATTCAGCAAAAAGCAGTAGTGGGTCTTTGATCATGGTTAGATGCATAGTGATATCAAACAGTGGGTTCTCATGTAACAGCTAAATGTTTCAGATTTTGTTTTTATTAAATTTGGCAGTTTCACGCTGAGCTCTACTGTATTCTCAGTGCATAAAAGACAGCTCCTATGTTAGAACGTACTCCATTTTCACGATTGCAGGGAACCAGGAGGGGTTTTTCAGAAACACAGGCCACAGAAATGTACCCCTTTCACAGTGTTCTCCTATTTCTGAACTGTGCAGTTATCTATTAAATTTTCTAATAGATATTTGTGTAAGTTGTATGTATGCTTGTGCAATTATGGAAAAAAAAAACCCCAGTTTTGGAATACAGTGTATTTATGAAAAAAAGAAAATAATCACTTATGGGGCATGTACAAAACTGTATAAAAACATTCGATTTGCCCAGTAAACTTGTTTTTGTGGTATTTCTGTGTTGTTGAATAAAGGACTTTAGTATTCAAAACATCTCTCTTTTTCCATAAACAGGTTTTGTTTGTGGGATCTGAAACAAAAAAATACCTCTTTAAAAAAAGAATCCTCAAAATGAGTGAGAAATTCCAAATGCTGACCTCAGTCTTGTGTATGGGAATGAATGCTTATGAAGTGATGGCGCAATAGCTACAAATCTAATTCCTTCTCAATTAGCAGTCGATGGAAACCCCATAAGTTGTATGCCTGAAGGTACCATACTATGAATTTTTGAAAATAGCAGAAAAAAATACCACATTTTTAAGACTAGGAATGTTGACATTTTGAGGCTATGAAAAGGTTGGTGAAGTAGAAGCATGATGGATTTCAGGAAAGGCTTCAACCCTTTAACGCAGACCTCTGTTGTATAAGAGTGGGCTAGTGAGGGTGATGTGATAAATTTGCAGTTAGCTTTGTAGGGAAAAGCATACGAAGGTGAAATCTCACCTGTAACTCTTGCAACAAACAATAGACTTCATATGAGATCATCCTGTTGCTGTTGGAGTATTTGGGATTACAAATTCAGTTTGTGAGAGAATGACAGTAGTATCTTCCATTTTGTTTTACTGCTTCTCAGTTCAAAGTTCTGCTCTTTACCTGCCTTACAAGTTATACATAGCAAAAGAAAGGGTTTCCTCTTGTCATTTTATTTCCCCATACTACTTGCCAACATTAAAACAACTTCAGATAGGTCATGGCTGTGCTGGCAGCATGCCATCTGATTTTGGTGAAATTTGGAATGTCATTTCTCTGCAAATATTCCTTCAATAAACAGGTTGTCTCCTCTTAGGTGCCAAAACAGGTTTCTGAGAGGGTTTGCAACCTGAGGTAGGTCCTTTTGTCTGTGAGATTCCTTCAATGCCAACTGATTTTCCAGGGGGAGCCTCAGTGCATCCTTTTGTTTTTTAAAGAAAGCAACAGAAGTGATAGAAGTGGATTTTCCACTGATCCTGTCTGCTGTCATTGAAATCCATAAGGATATATGTTCTTGGGAGACATAGACCGCTCATTAGACGGTGCCAAGAGTGAATCTTGAGGTCTGTTTGAAGAGGAGGAAAAGGGCTGCCAGGTTGCTCAGGCGGAGTGAGTGATCTCTCTGGATTAAATATAGAATTCACAGGGAGGAAATACACTCATTTCATGAGATGGTCGATTTGGAAGCAGGAAGAGGTCTCTGAGTTCCTTTAATGCTTTATCTTTCAACTTTTTTTCCCCTGGAGTATTGTTTTATACCAGTCTGAATGAAAAACGTCCCTTGGCTCCAGAGAAATACTCACCCCAGATATGAACCTTGCAGTTTAAAGCTACCTCTAGCTTTTTATAGCTTTTATTTTTTAATTAAAAAAAAAAAATGAAGAAAACCCCAGACAACAAGCAGGTAATTCTTCAAAGCCCAAACTGACAAACTCATTACTGAGCCTATTAAAAGGAAGGAAAATACCTTTTTGTGTGGAAGCTCAATTCTTCCCGCCTGTCTTGGACTCAATTTGGTTTTGCCACTAGCCATTTCAGTGCTCTCTTATATTTTTCCAAGGAACAAGTCTGAAATTATGAACGGTATAGTGATACAGGGCAATGTGCCTTCTGGGAGGCCCTGGTTCTCCCCGCATTCCTAGGGGCTTTACTAGATAGCTCTTGAAATTGGAGGATATTATATAGGCGACTTAGTTACAAGTTCTACCTTACTTCGCTCTAAGGATCTACTCAGTCACCAGTGTGTGGTGAGCACAGATTGATGGCCCCGAGATGTATAAATGAAAGAAATACACCTTCTAGGTAATAACTACAGAACATAGAGTTTGAGACCGTTGGAACCATCTAAGGAAGGAAAGGTGAAGTTCAGCATCAATAAAGATGTCAGCATCCGCTCCCACCATTGCTTTGTTTCTGTTTGATATTTAGTTGTTGGGATGGACAGCTCATCTGGGTAGCTGGGTCCTTCAGCAAGACAGTTTTGCATAAGATAGGCAGGATGAAGGAGTTGTGGGTAGCAAATTGTAATCTTGCAAGACAAGCATCTGGAGTGCCTAAAGAAGCTGTGATGTTCGGGAAGTATTTTCCATTGCTCTTTTAAGTTTTCAAACTATATTAAAAGATTGTTGCATTATTCTTAATCAAGTAAGCATGAAGAGTTTATCATTCCCATTCCCTAAAAATGGGGTTTAGGAATTAGCCTTATCTGGTTAATTTCCCAATAAACTTTGAAGGTACTTCTTAGTCTAACAGGACTTCCCCATAAGATGCAGATGCATTGGCCTTTGTAAGGCCCCTTACCTTGCAGTGTCAAGGATCTTTGTATGGAAAGATAGAAAGGATAGAAAAAAATTCACCAGAATCCTCGTAGAAAGACCTGCAGGTGTCACAATGTCAGTGAGAGCCTGGATTAATTATTCAGTGCAGTTCTCCCCAGCATGGTTCATGATGGTTCATAAGCATCCTACACTTGAGAGGAAAACACCTTTCTTCCTTTACTCCTTTACATCTGCTGCGTAACACTAGCCCTCTTCTTTAGGAAAACCCAAATGTAAGAAGTCATTTTCCTTTGGAAAGAGAGAGAGAAGAGTCAGTCTAGGTCAAAGCTCCCAGTTGCTTGCCCAGACCTCTTAACACAGGTGTTCTCTGCATCAGATGGAGCTTGTGAGGAAAGTCTGTACATCAGCTTGGCAGTTGGACACAACCCTACAGAAGATCAACACCCAAAGCAAACAGGACCCAGCAGGGGACTTTCCCACCATGACCCCCCTAGTATGTGTGACACACAGAAGTCTGTGCCAGATGTCCAACATCCCTTGCACTCCCAGGGAATCAGGTTTGCTGTGCCCAGCAGAGAGGTGAACCTCCCAGATCTCACGAGCAGATAGCATGCTGGAGGGCTCTTAAAAGGACAGAGGGTTTACACATCCAGATAGTGATTAGAGTATCTCAACCCATGTGTCTTATCTTCACTTCTGATTTCTAGCTGTGAGTGTTTGAGGCCACGAAGCTTCAAGCAGTCAGACCGTTGAGTACACCTAGTCTTTTATGTGCCTGCATTTTAATAGTCATACCTAGAGACTGGTAGTGAATTTGACCAGCTGGTGTGTTGACCAAGAATGTACTGTTTAATGCAAAATTATAACAATAGCTTTTAACCTGTTGTTGGAGAGTTAGTGGGTAAATAACCTGATATAAATAAATCTGTCACCCACATTAGGAACTGTGAACTAATTATTACATTCTGATATTCTGCTCTTACTTGTTTTGCCTTTTCATCCTGATTGTTTGCATTCCTAGGACTGATTTGCCTTTTTGATGCAATGCCATGTGATCTGCTGATTAATTTTTGTGATCAATCATAGACACCAACCTGTGGCTGACTCAGTATATTTTTATGCTACGCTCCATAAACATTCATTCATTTCTTATGATTACTGTGTGGAAACAAACTTTTACAGGCTAATAAACTTGGATTTGAACTGGATGAAGTGTTTCCTCGTGTACTTTTTTCTGCTTTTTAAGGAAAAAAATAAAAATGGAATATAAAGGAGCAAATCTTGACTTGATTTAAGCAGATCTCTGTAGCTATCTCCACAGCTGCTATCAGTAGTAAACTTGGAAATGTCAATAGCTAAACCTTATTCTTGAGCTGATTTCACTGACAGTGAGAAACACACCTTGTTTAAAATAAAGTGAACTTTCAGTGTTTGGGGCTGGGAGAGAGAGGGAAGGGAAATCAGGGGCTTCTTTAAATGCTTACTCCAGTGCCTGCTCCCCTTTGCTGGCATGCACAGAGCAGCTTCCTGCTGAGACCAGTTAAGCAGAGCATTTGCCTCCAGTTTGGCTCACTGGCTCTGGCTTGGGGGGGAGCTTGATTCAGTGCAGGGGACAGCTGGAGCATGCGCTGGCAGGGGACTTCTCACCACACAGAGGTCTAGGGCCAGCACCCTCCAGTGCTCCTGGGGTCTGACACATCCCAACCTGCAAAAGCCTGGTCAGAAAAGACTCTGTGGGTGGTGGAGGTATTTTCTCTCTTAGATGTCCAGCTCAATGTCATACAGCTTGGAAGTGCGGGTAGTAAGTGAAGAAAATGAAAGGAATATGAATTCTTGTGTTTAAGGTATCTCACTAGATGAGTATGCTGGCAGTAATGGGTAATCCTGTAAATGGTCTCTTCAAGGGGACTGCTGCAATGGAATAGCATTCTGCAGGGAGGTGCAGCAAAGCTAGAAACAAATTGGCCTGACGCCTGCACACAACTACATGTAGTCCTTCAGTGTAAAGAAGTCAGCATCCTTTCCATGTGGTAATCTGACGCATCATAAACATTACACATGAAAACTGTATTTTTCAGGCCACTGGAGGCTCAGGCCACACATGTTATCTTAATCTCACCAAAGAGCATTCAGGAATTTGATAGCAGAAGGAGGGCTAATGCTTTGTCAATTTTGAGGCTTTGGACACAAGCACTGAGATCAAGTATCACTGAACTGTGCAGCTGGACCAGGCAGGACCCAGCCTCCATCTGCACTGAACCTGGCATAAGCACAGCCATCCTAGCCAGGAATCTGTGGGAGACTTCAGTCTGGCCCCTACCTTCCATTGACTAGTTATGCTGGGAAAAGTGACTTTTATAAGATAGGGATGATCCTGAGGCAATCTCACCACAAAGGTGCGCACGAGCAGGTTTATTAGCTGATTGTTTTTTTTTCCTGTTGTGACCCAGCACATCTTACTCCAATAACGTAAGCTAGATTTGGAGCAGCTGAAAGAAGAAGCCAGGAAAAAATGCAGTGCAGGCAGAGCAAAAACATCACTTGCTCACTTCTTTCTTTGTTTTATGTTGCCCTTTCCCTTGTATTCCCTTCCTTTAACTCCTCTCTTCCTTAGAGGGAGGCAGCTCCCATGGCTCCTGCCTACGCATCCCCAGCTGTGTGGTTTGTGTCCCAAGAAGATGTTGGGGCTGCACAGACCTGAGCCCCCAGAAGCTGGAGTACCTCGAGGTAGGTTGGGTGCTCAGGGTGTGGGACCAATGCAGATTGCAGTGTGTGAATACATAGACTGCTTCTGCCCTGAAGTACTGACCAAATCTAGGGGCAGGGAGTCAGATATGTGCTTGATCTATCACGGGCATTTCCTAAGCTTTCCCCTGCCAGAGTTCAGCCTTCAGAAGAGGCTGAAATAAGCCAGGCCCTAGCTAGATTTTCCCTAATTATTTTCTTGGAAACAGCTGAGTTGGTTTTGCTAGGACTTTGAAAGCACACCCAGCTCAAGGCAGGCACCTCACCTTGAAGCTTTCAGCCTGCAGAACTGAAGGTCTGAATAAAGCTAGAAAATACCAAAAATAGGACCTTGTAATAGGCAGTGTGAGCTGCAGGTGTTGCCATCAGCTTTGCTGGGAGAAAGGGGGAGTGAGAAGGGCATTAACTCTGCAGCACTGCCTGAGGAGACCCAGGATGGATCTCTGCCATCAAGGCTGGAGGCAGCTAAGGTGGGTTAGAGCCTTTCTGGGAAGGCATCCCCTTAGCATAAAACGCCATTTGTATGATGGAAAGCATAGCTGCCGGGCAAGCAGAGGTGCAGAGGCAGGCCCAGCCAAACAGCTCCTCATGGTTGCTAAATTGTGCCCCAGGGAGCAGGCAGGTGGGATGCTCACCCAACACATGCGCCACGTGGGGTTTCGCCATGGTTTCTCCTCTGGCTTGCCTGCAAAGAGCTGGTAGCCCAGCTCATCCACTTCCCTCCCTGGTGTGCTACAGAGGCAGGTCATTCCGAGGATGGTTGTTTAAAGGAATGTCTTGGAGGTGATGCCTGGTCAGAGCCATGCTGGGGCATGCTGCAGCCCCATCCTCACTCCCCACCGCTGGGGCACAAGGCACTACTGTGTTTTGATATGACGCTCCACACTGCTGTTGTGACACATCACTGCTCTCTCCACAGTAGCTGCATTTCTCTTCTGCTTTGTGCTAAAACAACAAAGGTATTTAAATATTTATTATCGCTAGAAACTCCAGAAGCCAAGTTTCATTTGTACAGGAGACTGGGATTTTTATTTTTTTCCAATTGTCAGTAATAATTCATTAATTATTATTTTAAAGTTGTTGTTCTCTCTGTGAAGTGTCACCTTCTCACCGATGTGGCAGCTATCTGCACAAGATGTGGGATGTACAGCACCCTGGATCTTGCTCCTGTGGGTTGTCACTGCTCCTTCAAATACTTTCTGCTTAAACAAAGAGGGTGTTGGAGTTGCCGATGTCTGTTGTCTCTCCCAGAAAGAGATTTTTCTTTTTTGCTCTTTCCCTCAAATATGTTTTCATGGCCAAATGCCTTCTGCTGCCATTACCACACCTGCAGAATTGGGATCTGCCCTTTGCCCTCTGCAGATGCGGGAGGTAAAACTCAATGCAGCTCTCAACACTCAAGGATGCTGCATTTGGCCATTGCTTCTAGATGAGTGTTTCTGCTCGCCCTGGTGGGTGCACTGAGCTGTGCCAAGCCTCGGTGGTCCTTAATGCAGGTTCTAAGCATCGAAGTGGTATAGCCTGGAATACAGAGCCACGCAAAAGCAATTTTGGTACCTGTGGCAGGTTGGAATTTTTCTTAGAATACTCTGAATTCGGAGCATTGCTTGTTTCTCCTGCTTCTCCCTGCAAATGAGGGAGAAGGCAGCTCAGGAGCTGCAAGCTGTACCTGCAAGGAATGGGAAACTTGCACTGGCAAGTGCTTCTTGTTTGCTTTTTTTAGCCCTGAACATGAGGATTATCTCTTAAATTCCATTTGTTTTGCAGTGCCATTTTGTAAAACGCTGTCATTACCACTTGTAGTAAAGGACTGTCCCCACAAGCTACTCCCCATCTCACCTGTGCCTAATGCCATCACTGCCATATATTATGGCTCAGCTGGTTACCAGAGCAGCCCATGGCCATGGAAACCAGGTGTCAGGCTGCTCAAGGCTGTCCCCTAACTTTGCTGTCCAAAACCTCTGTCAAGAGCTGGGGAGAAGGCAGTGAAAGAGCCCTGGGGGCCAGTGAATCTGGTCTCACCTGCGATGACCACGGGAGCTGAGCATCAGCAGTGCAGCCCCCAGGGCTGAGAGGAGAAACTGTACCTCTGGTCTGAAACGTGCCAGTGAGGATTGCCTTATGGAGTCACTGAATGTGGCTGGCTTGGAAGGGCAGCAGCTGCCAAGCTGGGAGGTACACACTGTGCTGTTCTTGGCAGGCACGGCTTCTCTGCTCCTGGGGCTTGGAGCTGGGAGCACCTTCAGGTAGAGGAGCAGGGGCAGAAAGAGGTATCTGTGTGGGCATGTGGTGATGCACACACTTGCCAGTGTGCCTGCAGCCTGTTCTGTGCCTAGTGCACTAGGCACAGCCCAAAGACCATCTCTGCTGTTGAACCAGCACATCGATGCACCATGTCCCAGAGCATTTGCACTTGCTTGTTGTGTGCGGATGCGTGAATGTTGTCAGGGAGTGCTGGGCTGAAGATTAGGTTTGTTTTTTGACACTACTTTTTACTTCTGAAATGATACGCAGTGAAATTTGTCTCCGTTCCCACTCCTTCTCTTCCTTCCTCCCTTCCCCTCCTGCCCTTGCCACTGAATGGCCCCGTAACCCCCATTTCCTCAAGAGATTTAAAGAGGGGACACTGGGAAGAAGTTAGATCTTGGTTAGTGCAGCTGAGCAGCCCCATCAAGGCTGGTCTTGCTTTCCCCGGAAATCCTTGCACCAATGTTGTAGCAAGGGATGTTTCTGCTGGCACCCCCGCTTGCTGCTGCAGCAGCTGGGACTGCACTGGAGTGAATGCAAGTGTAGCAGCAGCCGTGCTTATAATTTCTGGGGGAAGTGGAGGGATGTAAGATTTTTGCCTCCTTTCCAGGGGATGGAGCTTCACCTCTGCCGCAGTAACAGCTCATGGGGTATGCTTCCTGGGAGGCAGGGCGGGCCGCGGGAGTGGGGCTGAGCTGCCAGGGCCCTGTGGGATTTGCTGCTGGATAATACGCAGCCAGGGTTCAGCCTGAATGGCCGCTCACCTTGTGTGGTCACAGGAGTGATTTGTGAGAAGGGCTAAGATGAATTGCTTTGCCTCCGGAGAGGCCCCGCAGCGGGGAAGCTCTGCCCCAGCCCTGTGCACATGCCTGTGCTTTCTGCTTCCCCTTGCCAGGGAGGCTCTGCTCCATGGGAGAGCTGCTCCCAGGAGGCTTTTAAAGGGGAGCACGGGTTTGGGTTGCGATCACAAGTGTTGTCAAGGACATCCAGCAGAGCTATGGGAGTGAAGGAGAGCTTTTGATGAGGATGCTTTAGGCAGGGAAAGAGTGCTGAAACACTGCTTAAAAACATGTGCTCCCACAAATAAAGTCATGGCAGCTTTGGGGAGCAGGCCAGGTTCTGAAAAAGCCCTAAGTACAGCCCTAACCAAGTGCATGCAAGCAGCACTTGCTGTGCTGGGAAATGTACTGTCAGTATGTAGCCCATCGCTGCATCAGAGGGAGGTGGCGATGAGGAAAGGGGAAAGGAAAAAAGCCTGACGAGCACTGCCTGGTGTATATGAAGGTGTGAAGCATGGGGTGTAGGTGTATGTCTGCGTCCCTGTGGGTGCACTGGGACTCCTGGCTCTGCCCATGGCTCCATCTGGGCTCTCTTCCCTTGTGGCAGCCACCTCAGCCGAGGATCCACCTCTCCCTTGCTGCACAAGAGGTGATGGTGCTCTTCATATTCCTTCCCATAGAGGAAAGGCTGAGAAGCCCAGCAGGATGTAAAGGGATATGGCCGTGTCTCTGGGAAAGGCCCTGCATGGACACTGTGCTCCAGAAATGGGAATGACATGGGAGAGTTGCAGTGTGACACAAATCTGTGCCCTGGCTCCGAGGCTCTGCACTACATGGTGGTGCTCTGAGCTCTCTGTTTCAGGTTTTGGTAATGCTTTTGCTTCATTCCTGCTTTTATGGACACCTGTCACAAACAGCTTTCAAGCCTGTTTTTAGTTTTGGCTCTTGGCCCACAGAGGTGTGCACAGCACATAGGTAGGGAACCAGGGGAGGAATTTGGAGAGCTGTTCCTGGGTAGTGGCTGTCTTCTGCACTGGTGCCATGGGCTTCACTGCCTATCTATCAACGCAAGTAAGTATTGCTATCCTTTCACATGCTGCTGTGGTAGACCAGCAGCCCTCTTCTGCTCCCTTCCCAGGTCCTTGTGGCACCATCCACTGCCATTACCAGCAGGGCTGCAGGCAGCAGCATGCCTGGGCCTGCATGTGCAGGGAAAGGGGCCATCAACTGCTCATGGTGTTGAGCCATCAGCCTGTGCTGAGCAGCACAGAGAGCACAAGTGGTCTGGTCCACAGCAGCATGTCTTCTCTTACAGCCACCAGCTGGTTTCTAGTGATTTGATTTAATTGTGTTTCCCTTAACAACATGATGTGTAATGCCCACTTTTGAAAAGGGTGCAGTTACTAGGAAAGTGATTTGTCTTCTGTTTGGGTGCCAATGTTATCTACATTGCGTGTGAGTACTGCAAGGTGGGCCTGCAGTCTGGGCTTATTTCTGGTTCTGCCTTCGTGCAGGAGTGTCTCCAGGTCAACTGCATTTCAGCTGCTGGCAGCAACTGGGGTAGGAGTAATTTGCTGGGCTGGGGTGTCGCTCAGCAGTGAGCAGTGGGTGACAGCCGTGATCGAAAGGGACATTTATTTGCCTCTAGGATGGAAGGAATGTGACACCTCTTGTCAAATCCCATCTTTGCAAATTTGGGCTGTGAGGCAATACGGCAGAGGCCATGGCAAAAGGTCAGACAAAGAAGCACTGCCTAGGCAGGCGTTTGTGCAGGTGCTGCAATGGGATGAACGTGGCACAGGATAGTGGCAAGAGTGAGGAGTGGCTGGTTCACCTTCCGCTGGCTGCTCCCCTTAACAGCTCAAGTGTTATTCCCAGTAATAGCTTACATGCTCTTTCAATATGTGCACACTTAATTTTATACCTTGGTGACATTTTACACAGTGAGAGTTACTCGGAAGACCAAGGGGTGCTTTGTGTGTCTCTCTCTTGTTTGATGGTGTCTCATGAGGGGTTTTGCTGCTCTGGAGGACTCTTTGGGAACTGAAGGTGTGCAACCACCCTGATATATAGTATGGATTCTTTAAATGGATTTAAAGTATCTGTTTGTTTAAATACAGGCTCAGGTCTGTAGTTGAGCTCTGGTGGTCAACGTGGACTGAAGCAAAGCAAACTTAAAGTGACCATCAGCTGTAAGCCATAAGGGACTCCCATGACCTGCTCTGCTACCATAAACATTACGACAGGAGACTACATGGATATGGAAAACAAAGGTGAAGGACTTCCACACCTAGGCAGGCTGATTGTGCTGGGATGCAGCCCAGTGCCTGCCCTATCTGGGGCATCAGTTAGGTCTTCTGTCTCATTCCCACTTCTCCCACTGCCAGTGACACTGTGGCCACCCTGCAAGTCTGCAGCTTGTGTGCAAGCCCTTTCCTTCAAGCTCTTTTTCAGCATTTGTGGAAGAAGCAAGCCTGCAGTTTACAAAGACCATTCAGCTCCTCTTTTCCCATCGGTAAATGAGTATAACCAGCACTTTGCACTATTACACCTCCTTAGAGATGCAGAAAACACATAGGTTGTTTGTTTTCACATATACCTACCTAATTGATGGGTTGAGAAAGGGGAGGCAGGAAGGGAACTTCAGCCCTATTAAACTGTTGGGAATTGCGTGTGTTAGATTAGAAGTGTTTGTATTATAAATACTGCGAGGAGCTGAGGCAGGGAGGGAGCTGGTGTTCAGCATCTGGGATAAAACTGCTGGTGGTGGTGGAGCCCTTTATAAACATTTGTATTTTTCCGGATGCAGGGGATAGTTAATCCAAACTACACGCATGGAATTTATCTCCCACGGTCGGGGGTGGTGTTGCCTCTGAACTGGGACAGGAGCTTAGGCAGCACTGCTGAAACGTGTGTGTGCTCCTGGCTTGCCTACCCAGTCCTGCTTCCCAGAGGTGCTGCTGGTAAACTGCTCCCTGGTGTAAATACCCGCAGTCCTTGCCCGTGAGTGTTTAAATCTAGAATTGAGCTCTGCAGCTCTGATCTATTTATATACAGTGTGGGGGGCAGAAGTATATTCAGGTGAAATTTTTTAGGGACCAGAGAGATCTGTAGCTTATAGATGAGCACAGGAAAAAACCTCCAAAAAACACCCAGGGTTTTTATCTCTTTTTCTCTCCCACTTTATGGCTGTGTACCATGCTAATGCTTAACCAGAAGGAGCAGAGCTGAAGCAGACCCAGACAAGTGTCTGAAAAGCCATGTTCATATTTCTTAGGTAACACTGATGGGATTTTGTTTCTGGGAGCAGAGCTGCATCTTGCAGGGTTATGGCCCCTGTGGAGAAAATCACAGGTGTATGGAAAACAGAATCAAACGGATCCCACTTTGTCTTCTCCTCACCTCAGGGGCTGCATTGAAATTCAGGTGGGCACAACCTCCTTTTGGAGCCCTTCACTTTTATCCTGATGGATGGTCTTGATACCGTAGGAGCACTCCTAGGTTAGAGATTTCTCCCTGTGCTTCTCCCCTGGCCCATGTCTTTAACTGCGGGCTGCTGCCCCCCACCCTCTGCCTCCAGCTTAGGCCAGAGAGCAGTTGAGGGAATTTTGAAGAGCTGTCAGGTGGATTGGGCCGTGCTAAGTGGAGTGTGCAGGGAGGAGAGAGGGGAAGGAAAAACAGCAGGGCTGCATGCCAGTTCTCCAGCCTCTGGTAGGGTGACAACCTTGCAAGGACAGCGGAGCTAAATGTGGCTAAAAACAGGTCCTCTGGGGTGGTGACTTTGCTTGTCATCCGCAGCACACAGCTGAACTCAGCCTGGCTGCCTGTAAAACTGGAGGAGCATATGCATGGATTAGTGATTACCTTTCCCCTAATAAACAAGGAGAGGAAAAAAAATAAGGGAGAGCGAGAGGTCTTTAGCAAGTTATTGCTTTTATGCGCTGCACCTCTGTGCACTGAGCTGAGACAGCTTCCTCTGTGCATTCAACTGAAAACAAAGACTGAGAAGGAGAATGAAAGAGCAGGACGCAGCCTTCCCCACAGCCAGCTCTCGAACCTGAGCCTCACTCCACTGCCTGCCTGCATGCATGGTGTTGGGAGGGGGACACTCTGCCCTGGGTGCAAGGGTCTGCAAGGGAGCCCCCATCAGCTTGCACTTTCCTGCCCACCTTCAGCGCCTCTGAAAGAGGAAGGGGTGCAATTATGCAATGACTAGAAAAAATAAGCTCTCCCCACCCTCAATAATAATAATAGTAATAATAATGAAACCCCACTCAGAATCACTCAGGCAATAATTTCAGTGTGCACAAACCAGTCTAAAATGGAGAGCATTGCAGAACCACGGTCTGGTGTCGCCTAGGTAAAATGGGTGCGTTATCTGCAGTAATATAGCGATCTCGCTCTTTCACCTCCACCGCTCCGCCGGCATGGAGGTGATTGCACAGACAATGTGCCATCCCTCTCTCCCTCCACTTTTAATTCCTCCCCTCTACCCCTGCATGAGTCTATGCAATTTTCTGTTAATAAAAAAATAAGAAAGGAGCTAAGCTCTTCCTCAGAAATCTAGGTATTAGCATACTCGCCCTAATACTTTAATCCCCATCATTGTTTATAATCGGGCTACACACAAGGTTATGCGTCTTGCGGGCTGATTTATGAATATATATATATATTTTGATTTAATTGAAACGGCAACATTTAGGTTCCACCTTAACAGTGCACCTTAAAAGATTATCTCGGTTATTTCACAGGCACCGAGCCGGCACTAATAGTCCAAGGCAGATATTGAAAAGCAGCACAGGGCCAGGCAGATCTATTAGAAATTCCCATCCACGCGCCTCATACATATTGATTTCTGACACCAAGCAGCAGTGAAAGCCCCCGTGGGAATAATATATTTAGCAGGGTTCGCTGCGAGGAGGTCACAGGGTGCATACAGATTAGCTACAGAGGACCAAGGCACTAGTGTTGGAGCCAAATGCTAGATTTTATATCATTTTAATCTGAACTTTTATAATCCTTTTAGTTCTTCGTCCTCTGGATGGCAGAGGAAAGGCTCCTCCGCACATATCATGCATCTTTTTTTTCCCCTTTATTCCTCCTATAAATGTGCAAATGCTGCTGTAATGGGGAGGAATGTACCCTTAGCATTAGCAGGAAGAGCCACAAGCAGATTTGGGGTTTATATGTAGGTACGTTTGCGTGTGTATATATGCATTATATGTATGTGTCTGTGTATGTGCGTGCTAGTGGATAATAATGGTCATTTCTGATGGAGACATCTTTATTTGAAGGTTTCCTTCCATGGGGGGGTAGGAGGGGGCGTCTGTAAATCTCAGGCTCCAGTTTTTATGTGCAGAAATAAAGAACCTCCTTAAGACCTCCTTTTATTTTATTTTTATCCCAGGGCTTAATTGAGCAGAAGTTGCATTTATGCTGTTGAGCCTCGGAAAGCAGCAACAACAACAACAAAAATACCTAAACAGTTTTAATTACCTTTCTGCCTATGCTGATGGGAAGAAAATGCCGGCTCATTATGCAGCGAGGTGTTGTGGCTGGCTGAGCCCCGTGTTGGGAGGGGGCCGGGCTGGGGTTTGTGGGCTGGAGGGGTGCCAGCATTGCGGAGGGAAAGGTTAGAGTTGACACACTTTGACACGAGAGTGAAATGTGCTCCGACAACAAAGGAAACCAGGAGGTTGCAGCTAAACAGACACAAAAGCTTACGGGAGTCTCACGGGTGAGGGAAACGCACTGGCTCCCATTCCTTTCCCTTGATTTTTCTTAGGAAAAGTTCTCAATTCTTTTAGATGATTGATCAGTATTCTCATACTGCTCAAACCCACTGAAACGATGGGTGGATTTTCACTCATCACCTGAAATAATTAAACCCAAATGCTACCACCTGCGCCACACCAATACAAGCAGGTCTTCTGTATGTGTCTCTAGCAGCAAAGTCCCTCCTGAAATCTGTGCAAGACACAGACCTACCTCGACCAGGGCCCCTGCTCCTCACATGGGCCAATGAGAGCCACCACCCTGCCAGGAGCCCCGACAGCCTGCTGGTGTCCCCGTGATTCCTCAGATTGCCTCTGGGGAGACACAGCAGCTCTGGCTGCTGCAGGGTGAGTACTGTCTGCTTCCTGCCCAGGAGGCAAAAACTCATTTGAGGCAAGTTTCCTAATTCGCAAAGCAAAGGGAGGAGCAGCTTTTGCCACTTCTGCTGTTCCTTAAGCCAACAAGGTGCTGTAGCTTGGGTTATGAGAGGCTGCCAGTGCTGCTTAAGGGACATGAGCTGTCTTTTTTCATTTTCAGCTCTGGAGGTTGGTTTTCCTGCCAGAGGTGCCCCTCTGTACCTCAGTCAGTGGAGCAGCAGTCGCAATATCATGTGGGAGGAAAGCTGTAAGCCTGTAAGAGGTGCTGGGTAAGCAAGTGGTCTAGGTGGGTGCTGTACAGCCAGGCTGTCCTGGGACGTCCTGGATAAGGAGTGAGGTGTTTGATGCTGTGCAGTGGACCTGCACATGGGTTTGATGCTGTCAGGTACCACCTTTCCAGTTCTTTCACTGTCCTCATTCACCAGCTGCTGCTGGTGTTGTCATGCTCACCTCCCCCCCAGCAGAAGCACAAAGAGCAGCTCAGTCCTTTCCATCCAAACCCTGAATTCATACGTACTTCAGTCTTTCACGTGCATCTTGAAGCTGTCTGTAAGGCTTTTCTGCTTTGCAATCTGTGGTAAACTCATGCGTACCTTTGCAGTTGACTACTTGAACTTATTTCCAAGTTATTTGAAGTTATATTCCAATATTATTCCAATTTATATAATTCCAAGTTATAGTCCAACTTATTTCCTTGATATTTAAAAAGTCACAGACCAGATCAGTACACGATGGTTGACATTAATCACACATTTTTTGCCCACCTGGAGTCTCTCCCATGGGAGATAGTTCTCCACAAAGTTCTCCAACGTAGGTCCTTCCCATGGGCTGCAGTTCTTCATGAACTGTTCCACCGTGGGACCCTTCCATGAGATGCAGTCCTTCAGGAACAGACTGCTCTGGTGTGCCCCCCCCCCAGGGTCACAAGTCCTGCAGCAAACCTGCTCCAGCATGGACTCCTCTCTCCATGCAGGGTCCTGCGAGAACCTTGTTCCAGTGATGGCTTTCTCAGAGGGTCACTGCCTCCTTCAGGCATCCCCCTGCTTTGGTGTGGGGCCCTCCATGGGCTGCACCTTGGGCTGCAAGGGAATCTCTGCTCCAGTGACTGGAGCACCTCCTCCCCTCCTTCTGCACTGAAGTGGTGTCTGCAGAGCTGCTCCTCTTCCATGTTCTTTCTCGGGCTGCAATTTCTTCTGTGCAGTAACAACTCTCTTGCACAGTAACTTTTCTCCCTTCTTAGATTTGTTCTTCCAGAGGTTCTACCACTGCCACTGGTGGGCTCAACCTTTGACCAATGGTGGGTCCATCTTGGGTCCAACTGGCATTGGCCTTATTTGACATAGAGGAAGCTTCTAGCAACTTCTCACAGAAGCCATCTCTGTAGCTCCCCCACTACCCAGACCTTGCCAGGCAAACCCAATACACTAAATACACTAGCAAAGAGGTCTCTTCACCAGGTTCAACCTCCCGTACCATAAACCTCATGATTTCTGATGAGTTGTGCTTGGTTGCACCAAGTGGTGGCATTCTGCAGAAGAGTTTGGTGGGAACTGTCTGTATTTGTCCCAGACCTTTGATATTTGGGAAAGTACAAAACTGATGTTACATCTGCACTGCTGGTGGTGTTGTCAAATTGAGCAGCTGTCTGGAGTCAAGTTCCACTGGCAAAATTCATTCTTTGTGTTAGCTGGAACTCCGTGCTTGGGCACAAAGTAGGTGTTGCCAAGGACCTTTCTTGTTAAGTAAAATATTTATGAACACGTAATTACCTTTGTCAAGATTAAAGACTGGGGTTTATTCTCTGCTATTTACTACTGGATACTTTAAATTGCAGCTGACAAAAAATACTCATTTACCTTAAAAAACTAGTGGAAAGGGTACCTGATGCAAAATTGTTTATGAACGGCAGCCTTTGCAGCAACTGCAGCTTGATCTGTATCAATAAGACATTGAATGGAAACCCACATTTAGGTTTATATACCGCCTCAAATACGTGCATGCACTTTATATTCTATACAGGCTCCTAGCCCAATACCAGTCCATCCATTCACTGCTCAAAGAAGATTGCTACTGAAACCTGGGACCAGATCCGCTTCAGTTTTTGGGGTTTTTTTGTTTGTTTATTTTTGAAGGTCTCAATCTAGATGACAAACAGACCCAGCATACAGAGGTGAGGTCATTGCTGGCCCTTTGCCAGTTCTCTCCCACACAAGTGCCCGGTTTCCTTCTGTGTCTGGAAGAGAAGACTTTGCTTGTTCCTAAGTTGTGGTTGTCAGACTTCATGCTTTATCCTCCAGCCTTGGTGCTCTCCTGGAGCACTCTTTGTGGTTCCTTGTCAAGAACCATGCACATCCTTGAAGGTGGCAGCAGTTTCATCTCTTGAAAGCTTTCTGCCTCTCTGATGGCACAAGCCCCATGCAATACTTCCCTGGGGCCATTCTTGAACTAGAAACACACCTGGAGCGGTGTCACAGGAGAGTAAAGACTGATGGTGATGGGTATGGTCAGGAAGCTCCTGGTACTCTATCTGGGAATGGGTCCTTGTCAGAAGGAGAAAATCTGTATTCAGGCCTGTTATCAGCTGCTGTGTGGGTATTGAAGTGTGTCAAGCGAAAGTGACTGCTGAGGTCAAAGCAGAGTGGGAAGGCTGAGGCACACAGGGTGGTCCGGAGAGCAGACAAGGCAACCTGCTTGGTGTTTGTGCTGGTGATATCACCTTTGCCTGCACATGTAGCTGGTAGGCCAGCAGCAAGCACTTGCTTTGGTATGTTCTTCTGAGGCTGCTTCTGAAGGAGGAGCAGGTAAGTTGCAGAAGACCGAAAACTGGAATATGCAGTTTTGATGTGATTTCTGCCAGCAACCTTTGGGAGGTTATTTTTCTCTGAGAAGCAGATTGGCCAGCAGAACACCCAGGACCAGAATATGTTTCTTTGAGGTACCCTCTGCCAAAGCAGCTCATAGGAGAGCTGATGGCAGGAGGCTGAGGCATAAGGTTGTGAGGTACCTCTTCACTAATTAACTGATTGGCTAATGGTAGGCACATCTGTGAGCATGGGGTCATGATATTACATCTGCCCGGGGTCTGCACCAAGCTGCCTGTGGTTGCGAAGGGCCGTTTCTGACATTGGAGTGGTTCCTAATGCCTGGGGCACTTTGGGATGGGTTGCTGGCCATCCTCACTCCCTGCTGGCCTTATCCTGGCTGTGGTGGCTGGTGCCTCACTGTGAACCCAGACGGCTAACAAAAAGAGGCCTTTCTAAAATTCATGTCTTCCTATGGCGGTGTGCTTGGTGTGTGTCCACATGCCACAATGCACCTATTTTCCCCTCTTGTTTCCCCTCTCCTTCCCCAAAATTGTTAAGAACCTAGAGGTTTGCAGCCTGTGCTGAGTGATGGTTGGTTATGGGCAACACACCAGGATGACCTGGGCCCTGATGCCACAACACAGTGACCAGATGTGGCATTGCCCCTTGGAGAGCAAGGTCAAGGAAAAATAGCAGTAAGTAGGGGGATGCAAACTAACTTTACGCTCTTGGATGTCTCATCCCAGTGAGATAAGAATTAACGAATTCTTCTTTGTCTTTTCTGATGTGTCAGGAGTTTTGTGGCTGCTTCCTCAGACCAGTCCTTGGGTGACTGATTTTTACCAAAATGGACAAAATTCCCTCAGCATTTGTACTGAGGTAACATTTATTCCTCTCCAGTACTGTAATTAATCTCAAACAGAAGTAGCTTGAGCTTTTCTGGCATATAGGTATGATCTTTCAAGCACCACATTCCTGAAATATGCTTTCAGTTGTCAGGGATAGTCAACATTAACTAACAAACCCAGTCTAGCCACAGCTTCCCACAAGTGTATTCCAGTCCTTGAGGGGCCGTGTGGCTTTTGTGGGAGTTTTGTGGTTTGGTTATTTACTTGGGTTTGTTTGTTTGGTTTTTAATTTTGAATTTTTATAGTGCAGACCTGAATATTGTTTGCATCATTCCCAATTAAAGTCTTGGGATAACCTGGAGATCTTCCTCCTCAATGCAGACCATTGTGTTGATCAACATGAATGCAATAGCCAGTGAGAACAGGCAGTAGGGCAGACAGGGCTGTGTAAGTCCCTGCTCCTCAGACCCTGGCTGTAGAAGGGCTGGATTCACATCTGGCTTACGCTTAAAAGCATCTACACACAAGCCAGCTTCCTGCTGTTTACACAGCTGGGTTTTAACACACCAAGCTTGTTCCGGGCTTTTGTCTCATCATGTGGTAAAAAGCTAAGGCTTGGTGGTATTTCTTTTGGCACACTACCTCGCAGGCTGGAGTATCTGAAAATGAGCAGCAGTGGTTCTGGAGGAATATCCTGCCTACATGGGCATCCCACACCTTCTGGCTTCAAAGTACCAGCTTGCTTTACACCCATCTATTTATATTTGTTATAGATTTACACATTTATATATAACCATACATTTATAGAAATCCATATATATGTATATATATAAAATGTTTTTTTTGAGCAGTTCTAAGAGAGGAAAGGGAAATGTCTTATTCCGATGCAGATATGCACATGTCTGTATCAACTACAGCTCTACCCCATATGTATTTTCAGCTCAGATTTGGACGAGTAATGGAAAATTATGAAAGTTAAAAGCCGAAGTGTTCTACTGGAAAAGGAATGCAGTACGATGCAACCTGTCCAGGGTGGCATTGAGTGTGCTGGAAAGAGGTGCTTGAGACAGCAAGTGAGGAAAACAAGTGAACTTCATCAACAGGAAGTACCTTGTTTGAAATGTGAAGCTGGAAGTTGGGTTAGAAGAGATACACCATAAAATCATGTGATTTGTAATTCATAGAAAAAGAGCAGGAATAGACATCAATAAACTGAAAGAGTTGGTAGATGAAACCCTGTGAGAAGTAGGGCTGTAGAGGGTGAGCAGAAAGAAATAGCATGGACCTGCAGGGGGCAAAATGGGGAAGAAGGCATAAAATGAGATGCAACCTGCAGATGACATAAAGAAAAAAGACACGTTCCATGGGTGTTTTAGTTACTTCTCGTGGTGACCAGGAAAGGGCGGCCCACTGTTAAATGAGGTGGGAAAGCTGGCAATAGGTGATGTCAAGAAGACAAAAGCACTCAGTATCTCTCTTTTTTCTTCTCCAGCTTTACCCGTTTAATCACCAATGAACATTTTTTAGGTTGACAGTGCTCATCTCAGCAACCAGGAGGTCGAATTTAGGGTGAAAGAAAGAGACAGCAGGATATTTTCCACTAGACTGGACCTGAGAGAGCTCACAGAAACAGTCATTTAGCTGTTGGCAATTTTGTTTTTGAGAACTGGTGACAGTGAAGGGAGGTTCCCAAATCCTGGGAGAGGATAACCAGAGTGCTCGTCATTGCTAAAAGGCAAACCAGGGGGGCCAAGGAGCTGTAGACCAGTCAGTCTATTTAGCACATGGCAAAATGCTGCAAGAAATAATCAAGCAAATTATTTATGAGCCTCTAGATTATAGCACAGAGATAAGTAACAGCCAACAGGGATTTGTCGAGAACAAATCATGTCAAACTCACCTTATTTCCTCCTATGACAGGGCAATAAGCCTTGTGGAGAGGCAATGAATATCATATATCATGGCTCAGCAAGGCTTCTGATTCCATCTCACGCTGCAGCCTCCTGAAGATGCCATGAGGATGTGAACCAGGAGAGGGAGAAATCCACCATGATGAGGCATTACCCATGTGCCCCATCTCAATAGTGGAGTGCATGGCATTTTCATGAATCCCAGTGGGATGGGTTGGTGGGGGACAAAGGCATCAAGGGAGGAGAGGTGGGGAGCGCACAGGAAGGCAGGAGTTCAGCACTCTTGCAGGAGGCAGTAGGGAGAGTTGAAGAAAAACCAATGTACTTCAATAAGGACAAGCACAAAGGACTGTTTTTAGGTAGGAATAAATGGCTCACATCCTGCATGAGGAACCATTAGCACAATAGCACACCAACAGGAAAAAAGGATCTGCTGGAGCTGGAGAGCATCACAAGCTGAACATGAAGCATGTCTGTGGAAAAAGCAAACACCTCACTGGGTGGAGCAAAGGGGCAGTCACAGGCGTGTGAGGCTTTCTGCACCACTCAGTGCTAGCAAGGGCTCAGCTGGCATTCTGCTCAATCTGCCCCATTTGGAGAAACGCTCTTCAAGAAAAATATGGATTAATTGGCAAGAGTTCATCTGAGAGTGCTGCGGGTGATGTGCAGTCCAGGGAGCACGTCCTGTAAGGGAGGGTGGAGAGAGCAGGGTTTATTTAACCCGAAGCTTCCCAAATGGTGGGTGCAGGAAGGTGGGGGGCAAGGTGATGTTCTCCCTGTTGCAGGCAGAACCAGAAGTCGTGGCTGCATAGCAGGAAGGGAGCAGGGGTCTGGAAACGAGGGAGATGGTTGGTAAAGGTGTAAAGCACTGGAGGAAAGCATGTAACCTGGTGGGCTGGCTGCTGCAGTGAAGACTTTGAGCACAGCTGTTACCGCTGAGTATCAGACAGGGTGGTCCCTGGGGCTCCTTCCAGCCCTCATTTCAGGGGCTGGGGTGCGTGTTTTTGTTTTCCTAAAGTTTTCCCTTCAGCCTGGGCTTTGTGCCGCATGAGAATGCTCTCCTGAAATCAGAGCAGGCTGCTGCTGCCTTGTCAGCATTTGGGATACTCTTCTGTCCACATGCTGAAACAAGACCTGCGTTAATCAGCACAATGAGGAGATAATTAATTATTCTCAGCACCTTCTCAATGGAAATGTTAGAAAGGAGGGATAAACCGTCCCTGCTGCCCCCCTGTAATCCTATGCCACGGCTGGCTTTATTGGCTCTAAGGGGAAAAGAGGCACATTTGCTTTCCCGCTGATAGGGCTTTAAGCATGCTCACTTCACAGGCATGTGCAGATGAAAGTGTAATTGCATGGAAGGTGAATTGATTGCAATTAACCTCCGGACTTGGCCTCGGGCTGGGGTGTCCCACCTTCCTCCCTGGGAAAGTGCCATCAGGGGCATAACGTGTGGCTGATGAATACGTATATTGCGGCATGAAACACATACGTTATGGGAGAAAGTACATAAATCATCTAGAAAAACACGTATTATACCGAAATGATCAAATTATAAATGAAGCACATAAATCATGAGATTACACCGTTGGATTGTATCAGGGACCATAAATTATATAGTGAAGCCCAAGGTTCACCGAGAGGTTTGTGGAATAATGAAATGGGACTTGTATAAGTTAAGGAAAATGCCGTTATCTCCGTGAAATGCAAACGCAAATATCCAGCCTGACCTGCATGTATTTTTGCAACATATTCTATCAGAAAGGCTCACAATAGGGCCAGTTAAGCCCAATAAGCCCCAAGGAAGCCTCCCCTGCCGAAGCAAACAACGATTACACATTAAAAAGCATGTTCGAAAGATAAGTTTGTAAGGAAGATAAAAAGTCTCCAGCAGGGCTGATAGTTGGATGGCAAAGCTGCTCTGAAGGTTGGTGACATGCAAGCAAGCTGAAAAAGCCTTGCTGCCAAGTGTGAAAAGTAGGAAGAGTTATTCTGCGAGCAGCCGCTTGATTTCCTATTGATGGAGAGTGCAGGGTGCTGGGGCTGGTGGAGTGCTCACGATGGTAGCTGGAAATGGGCTCAGCAAGGTGCTGCCTTGCAGCTGCAGCCAGGCAATTAAAAGTTAACATGAAAAAAATTCAAATCGATATGCCCTACAATTGGAAGCCAGTGGAGTTCAGGGGGAAAAGAAGGGAAAGGATATTGAGTGCAGTTATTTCATACCTCATATTCTGCTGCTTTTTGCTTTTGTTAGTCTATTTGCCCTTCCTTGCTCGCTCTCAAAAGTGATTTCCTTTTTTACCCAACTCCCCTTGGTTTGTTGCTCAAACAGATAAAATTCAGGAGAAGAAAGGCCAGTCTGTCGGTCACTGTGTGAGTGATATTGGTGCTATAGCATAACTTTGGGATTTACACCCTCTGCCTGCATTGCTGAGCTGGGGTTATGGTTAGCATGTGTGTACTAGGAGATTCCTTAGTCGTAAACAAAGTGTTTGTCATTCCTCAGGGCAAGCGTGAGCTGAAGCCAGCTGAATTTATGGACTGGGAATGGTTGGTGGAGGGGCACTGACTCAACCTATTTCTGGCTGAAGATGCTAATAAGGATGCCAAAGATATTTCAGGTGAGCAGTAAAACTAACATTTATGGGAGAATGCCTAAAAAGTTTCATATCACGTAGACATCACCTTTAATTAGCAAGCATCAGATGCAGCGCCTGCAAGTATGCAGCAGCCAAATCCATCTTCTACAGCAAAACTGGCTCCAGCTCGGATGCTCAAACTGTTGTAAGAGAGGGCTCCCTGATAATTTATTCTCCTTGAGCCTGGGATGGGAACCTGTGTTTGTATCATGGGGAAAAAATACACTTCCAAAGAAAGAATGGGGTTTAGACCTCTAATCCCTGGCAGGGGGAGGGCCACAATCTGCCTCCTAACCAAAACAAGTTGGTTAAAAATAAATAAATGGTTGAGCCTGCTAGGTATGAGCATAATCATTTTACTATATGATCTATGCGTTTCATTAGTTGAGGTACACATTTTGCTATAATAAATGTGCTTCAGCAAATGATCTATGCATTTCCTTCTGCAATGTATGTGTTTCACTGGAAAAGGTATGTGTTCATCAGCTATGAGTAATGCTTCTTAACGGCACCACATTATATTGCTTGGCTGGTATCAGCACAGCATTACACATCCATTCCCTCATGGCCAGGGGGACACCAATTCGGCAAAACAGCACATATCAGTCCCTGTCACTCCTGTATGGTGAAGCTGCACAGGCTGTAATGCTCCAGCACTGGGGGAAATGGTGTCAAGGAGGGGAAACAGGAGGCCTCATGTGTGATGGCTGCCTGCTGGCCATGCAGTAGAGGTGCAAACTGTAGAGAAGGTGGTTGCAGCAGGCTGGCTGTGCTTTGGCAGCACGCAAGGGGTGAGCCCTCCAGGGATTCAGCAGGGGATACAGCCAGAGGTTCTCCTGCACGCTCTGTCCTCGAGTGCTCAGTGGTCCTTTCTGGTTGCCCAGCAGAGAGTAGGGTGGTTTCTTTTGCTTCCCAAGCTCATCAAATGCAGTAGCATCCCTCTGTAGCTCCAGTGGGCCAGCCCCTGCTGGAGTCCCTGCAGATGCATCCCCATCACCACTCCAAACTTTGAATTCGCTCCTCATGTTTCTTGGCATTGCTGCTGCCCTTTGGAAATAGCCCCTGCCAGCACCCAAGGTGACTGAAACTGTGCAAATAATTGAGAAAAGCTTTCCTAACTGCTTGATAATCAATCCCCTCCCCCAGCAATGCTCTTCACCCATTACAGCATTGTTATTCACTTGTAATGACATTGCTTATTACAGCAGAATGCATATTAGTCTTGGCCATAGGACTAATGGCTTGTATCTGAGGTTTCATTTTAAAATCACTTTTCATCAATACATTCATTTTTATACATACAGCTTTATATAATTCATTGCACATGTTTCCCTTTACTGACCTATTTTGCTGTACCCTACCATCTATCACTGTAGACAGTATTCTGTTCTTCCAAAAATCCTTCCTTTTCTACTTTTTTGTTTATTAATAGGCTCAGAAGCTGTGGTTCCATGTATTTTTGTGTTATCTTGTAGTTTTATCCCCTTCATCTGAAAAGAAATGTTGATTTTGGAGAGGATTGTAAAACCTGAATGAATCTGAATTAATTAGGAGCTCTATTGATATCATGCGATGCCTGTTTTGGTTTACCTGGTGTATGTTTTCTGATTAGGTCCACTTGCTTTCTCTCTTTCTCTTTCTTAAATTTTAAACATTTCACAGTGTGTCATTTGTTAGCAGCAGTTTTAAAGGAAACCATTTGTGATGGAACTAGTTCAGCACTGATATAGGACTGAGTGTAGCTCATGCTCTAAACTGGGTCAGCAGGGAACATTGGAGACTATTAGGAGACCTGAAGCATGTTTTTCAAGACAGAATAAATATTTTGGGTCAGGTCCTCAGCAAGTATAAGTTAGAATAGGTCACAGATTTATAAGCAGTTCTGGATATATGTTGTTATATGCACCTCTTGGTAATGTGCCGGTCACCGAGCAACAGGATCATCATTAAGGGCCTCGTTAAGAGTGGATAATGATAGTCCTTTTTGCCTGTGAGCTTAGGAAGTGGCAGTGTCATGGATGAACCCTGTACTCTGAATACTTTCATCACCCTTTGGCGTCTGTGTTAGTGAGTTACATGTGGGCTCCAGGGAGGGGAGAGAATCCCCTGCGCTAAGCTCTGTACGTGGTACCTACCCAAAGGGTACAAACCGGGGAAGGGAAGAGAAGAGGGGCTGGGAACAAGACCCCATGGGTGGAGTTGAGGAGATCAGGGCACGGTGTCCCCCCTCACTTTTGCCCACCACCTGGTGCTGATGCAGCTGCCTGTGGCATGAGTTTTTCCATGCTTTGCAGCTTTGTGCCCATCCCCATTCATGCTGGTCCTCCCTGGAGGGGCACCTAGCTGGAGCATAGCAGCAGCCATGAAACTGGACCTCAGATCCCACCCCATCTTCCAGTGGTGAGACCTCTCCCCTACCTCTGTTTAAATGGAATTTCTCACCATCTTTTTTCAAATCGGTGCCTAAGGGTATCTTCAGGCCCCATGGAACTGCTTTGGGCCCATACCTATAGAGCTGAATACGGTGTGTGAGGTGAAAGTGGGGCTGAAAGTGCTGTCGCTGGTGAACATTGCAGTGGCTGTTGTTGACGGACATACTATGGGTGCTCTGCTGCTCTGCAGTGATAC
The DNA here is from genome assembly GCA_024733675.1 of Psilopsiagon aymara. Taxonomy (NCBI): domain Eukaryota; kingdom Metazoa; phylum Chordata; class Aves; order Psittaciformes; family Psittacidae; genus Psilopsiagon; species Psilopsiagon aymara. The sequence goes on from JANRGW010037832.1 coordinate 45,079, forward strand.
CTTTCCTTCTCAAAAAAGATGATGGAAGATGCTCTCGCTTCTTCCCCAGACAGCACAGCTCCCGGCTTAGCTCTTCTTTCAGCTTTTTTCCCTGTCCTATTTCATTCTGGGCTTGCAGGGCATGTCAGGATACCTGCCAAATATTTGCTGACTCAGGACTATGATTTGTGTACTGGCTTCTCTGTACTCATTTGCTGACTATAAATTTCTGTGTAAGCTCTGGGACATGCTTTTTTAATTTGCTGCGAATTGCTGTATCCTTTTCAGATGTTTTTGCTACTATAGCATTATGGTTATTAAATTAAGTTCAAAGAACACTGGTGGAGAGAAGATAGGCTGAAGCATAACTTTGGCTTGTAAAATGTCTAAAGTTTTGAAAATAAAAAATAAGGGGGGATCAGGTTATACAGATGACCACAGATCCTAAATTACTGTGGTGTTTTGGCCATCGCTGCAACCCCAATGGGGAGATAAATCAATTTGCACAGCTGCAGACAGCTATCTGAGTCAGGGCCAGAATAGCTTTACTGGAGAGGCATGGTGCAGGTTAAGCGGCTGCTATCACAGGAGGTTTCCTGAAGGTGAAGAGGAATGGGGGAAGGACAGGGAGGAAATGAATCCATAAAACAATATTCCAAGTTAGCCTGCCATTTTTATGAATTCAAACATACATGCAGTGCCTGAAATTCGCAAACTTGATATGCTCCTGCCTGTTTCCAATCTTGAAAAGTAACGCAGAGTGAGGGAGATTTTAGTTGTCCAAATCTGCTTTGTTTGTTGCAGTCAGCTGCTTCTTATTAGAATATGATTTAATGTGCATGGCAGCAGTAAAACTACTAGTTTTATGTTCTTTTAATCTCAAATGGAAGCTGAACTTGGTTTTCTAAAATGCTAGAACCAGCTGTGATCTAATACAAGATTCTTGAAGGTCACAATGCTAGGATTTTGTCAGGGTAGAAAATCTTTACTAATAGCGTCCCAGATTGTCGAGATAAAAGTATTTACGATGAGAAAATGGGCTTTTTTAAACCATGGAAAGAATATTGTGTAAACTATGGTTGGTGTGCCTCTTGCTGTAGTTTCTTTTGGTTTTGTACCTTCTATGTGGTTACTGTTGGAATTTATCTTCAGAGTTTCTCAAAATAGCCTGAATTATTAGTGCGTTGCTCTAATCCTCTTTGCTTTGAATCTGCAAGGAACAGCCTCAATTGGTTAATGATTGTCTAATGTTTGTCACAGGCCATCTTTTCTGCAAATCCATTTTCCATGTGTGATAATCACACCCAATTGTAGACCTACAGCCACAAAAGAGTTGAACAACATACTTGACGAATCTATGTAATGGGTGGCATTCTCATGCCAAATGATTTCAAAGTACTATCAATGCCAAATATATTCCTGGCTTTAAATGCTGTTTTCCCCCTCATTTTGCATACAGGCTCTGCTTTCCTTGCCATAACTCAGTGTTTGGAGTGGCTAAAGATAGCTGATGATGATGCATTTTAATACATCTAGCAGGCCAATACATGTATAAGATGCTCCCTGCCTCCTCCCCCCTCTGTCAAGCAGCAGGCTGACAACAGCAGAGATGGTTTTTCATCTTTTGTCTCAGGGCTGGTGATGCAACACCAAGTGTTTGTGGAGTTAAGAGAGAAAGCCACTGGGAGAAATTTATTCTTCTGGAAATGCCCACAAAAGTTATTTCCTGGCATCTACTCCAGGCACTCCAAGTGGGTTGAGGGCTCTCAGCAGAGTTTTGGATTTTGAAGGCTTTAAAGCATGGACTAAGAGAAAAGCTTGGAAATGGTATTAGCTGTATGGCAATTTCCAAGTGGTATTTCTGAGACATAAGTTCAGGCTGACCTTCCTGCCATTCAGTCACCTGGGCTTGAGCCGATGGAGAAAGAGAGCACACGAAAGCACAGCACCATCACCATTCAAATCAACCATTTCCTTGCTGATACCACTGGTTTCTCTAATTTCTTTCAACAGTATGGAAAGGAAGTGTTTCAGACTTCCTTTGTGAGCTACTCTAATACATCATTTATAAGGACTGCTTTGTAAAACCTTATTGATTGCACCTCAGATTTTGATAGAATAATATCACAGCTGAAAACTGTGATTTATGAAAATTTTTGAGTAGTAAGTAACATTAATAGGGCAGAGGTTTTATGGGACAAGCCCACAGAAGAGTGAGGGGGAACTGAGTCCCTCCAAACCCCAGAGAGAGTTCCTGATGGGAAACCAGTCTGTGCTCTCTCCTGGTAGTCTGCTGGTTGGCTTCCCAAAGGAAAACAACCCCAGTTTGGGACAATGTCTGAAAACAAGTCATCCTGACAGAGAGATTTCCAGAAATTTAGGTTCTCTTTGAGGGTAATGGTTATTCCAGAGGAGCAAACTGTAGGAGCTGAAGGGCTTCAGAAACAGCAGTTTCATCTTCACAACTAGAAGTTTCACCATGATTCTAATCCATCACTGATGGATTTCTCAAGCTTAACTTTATCATCATTACTATTATCTTTATCATTTTTATATGTATGTACCCCAAGAGAGCAAAGCAGATAAACTTATAGGGCTGCTCATCTATAAAGCCATTGGAAACTCATATTCAAAAACTTTCTTGCATGTGATAACCAGAAGTCGGGTTCCAATTTCCTGGACTTTTCTACAGGCAGAGAAGAAAAAACAAGTCCTCAAGATCTGACCATAACCTTAGGGCTGCATGTGCATGGCAAAACTGGAGACCTCTTATAACACCCCATTTAGTGTCTGAAAAACCACTTGAAGCATGAGCTGCTCCAAGAACATGCAGCTATTTCACAGTAATCACAATCAAATGCAAGCTTCCACCTGCAATTTGCAATTGCATTTGGATGGGGTTTTTGTATAAGCAGTTGTGTCATACCAGGAGCGCAAGTTGATTAATTCAGGGGATAACAAGATGCCACGTTAGCCTTACAGCACAGTTGCTGCCTGGGTTTGCTCCAGGAGGAACCCCTCATAATTAACATGACTCTCACCCTTTCACTTTTAGCATGCTTCCTAATTAAGCTCTCCACTGGCCACAGTGGCTGCAAAATGATTTATCCCCTGATGGTGGTCACTAGCGCCAACCTCGCTGTCAGAGAAGCATGCTGATGCATTTAACTCTTTGAATTATTTTATCCCTTTTCCTCTCCTGTTCGAGTATAGAGGTCTGGCACAAGCCCTTACATTTCAAAGACAGAAAGTGAAGATGCAAATGTATCTATAGGCCATCTCTGATCCATTTGTGTGTAATAGTCATATGCATAAGAAATTATAAGGATGCATATAAAAAGCCTTTGACCTCTAATTAGCCTATCTTGCCTTCTAAAAAAAATCTTTATGTCACTTCATTTGCAGATTAATGAAACCTAATAGAGATAATGAAATGCAGAGAGAGCCAATAGCTTTGTAGAGATTTAGTATTGATTTATACACTAAACCGGCTTTTGTGGATTTCAAACAATTATTGTTAATAGACAAATTTCTGCAATAACTGTTTTATGTATAAACAGGTCATATTGCGGTACAAAGTCTACACTGTGTATATAGCGGATAATTAATCCCCCCCATTTGTCTTTACACAACACTCCAGATCTTTGGCCGAAAAGTGCTGTTTACACAGTATTATTTTAATTTCACATGACAAATGTGCTACCACAAAGCCAAACATTCATTACTATCCGACGTGCTTTCCCCTTCTGTGGGAAGAAGCAACGTCAACTACTGACACCGGCTGTCCGCAGATGACACCAGCTGGGGAATAGCAGTTGTGTACTGAAGATATCCCACTTCCAAAAAGCTCTAAACGTGTGGCTGTGCCCAGAGGCCCCAGGTACGGCATCCCCTGAGTGAGGCTGGACTGCCGCTTTCCAAAGCCATGATTCCCCGGCTGAGTTTGAATCGCGGCTGAGCGGGCTGCGAGGGCAGGCAGCCCCGCCTGCCTGCATCCATCACGGATGCTGAAATGGGAAGGACGTGGAGCCGGCTATGATGAGGAGGGTTCGCATGAATCCCCCGAGCCAGCAAGCAGGGTTTCCTAATTGTCAGCTGCGCTGCGCCAGGCTTGTTTAAAATAATTAGAGTGCAGTGGCTTAAACAGACGGGGGGGTTGGGGTGGGCTGCCTTTTTTTAATCCCTCCGTATAGGTTTTTATCGGTTGCTATCAGCTCCCTGCTCATCTCTGACACCGTCACTCTGCCAGGCGGGGGGATGGGGAGGGAGAAGAAAGGTATTATATTTTAAGTACACGGGCTCAGTCAGAAAGAAACAGGATGAACCAGCCCCAGCGTACGCGGTGGATGGAAACAATACACCCAATACATCCAAACTATGTTATTAAAAAAAAGAAGGGGGGAGGGGGGGGGAAGAAAATTATCTGCTTTCTCCTCTTCCTCCTCCAAGAGGGCTAGCTGAAATCTTTCTTAATTACCGCTTATTTCAATGACAGAATTGTAATTTATCATTTAGTTGTAATTTGACATATGTTCACACCTTTGCCATTTCCAATTTCCTCCTTCACTCTAATTGTCTGCCTGGCTCGCCTGTCACGCGCGCCTCCTGGGATTAATTCGAGCTGTCTGTCTGCAGCGGGCTGGCGGCGCGCTCGGGGCTGCCGGGAGTGTGACAGTGTCAATGCGCACACCGTTTAGCCAAGGCATTACCCGGCCGCCACGCTCCCAGCCCTCCGCGGCCCCCAGTGTTTATTGTTCAGCCCGTTGCTGCATTTGTGACTTTTTTTTCGGGGTTTTATTAGACTCTAATTACGCTTCCCGGCTGTCAGCTGAAAGGAGAGGAAACCTTGCTGTAATTAGCGGGAGGGGGCCCTGGCAGCAGGGATGCAGGGACCGGTAGAGGTCTCTCGCTCTGGCTCGAAAATACACACAGGCTTTAAATGCTCTGCCTTCATTTTCCTCCGTGGCTGTTTACGCTCCTCTCTCCTGCTGACGTGGCCTCGATAGAGCTATTGCACCCTCCTTCCCAGGCTTCAGGTCTCTGTAGCCCCACTCCCCCTCTATAACATCCTTCATCTTGCTTCAGCATCCTCTTAGAACAACCTCTCCATAGCCAGGTCCTGCTCCACTCCAGTGCAACTCCAGTCGCCGCGGGTGAATTTGGCTCAAGGGACATTTGCTTGCTGAGCATGATAATATAGCAGGGAAGAGCACCATATGCCCAGCATGTGAATATACACTATGGCTAAAAATTAACCTGGCAGAAGCTGCTTCGGTTGCCAGGGAGGTGTGTGGGCACCTTTCCCCATGGCCAGACCCGCTGTGCTCATGCTGAGCTGATCTCCTCGTCTGTGTAAATGTACAATGCATGGGACTGCCTCTGCCAGTCCAGACAGGCTGCTTGTTTTCATCAAGGGAAGCAATATTTCACTGAAGCGTCGGAAAGTAACACCAAAAATTAGATTCTCAGCCACAATTTTCATGGGCAACAGCTGAATTCACACTGTGACTCATTACCATCCCACCCAAATTTTCCCCAGAGGTTCCCCTGCAGGCCTCTGAAGCACATGTAAATACCATACACCTCACTCTGAGCGTCCAGCATGGCAGCACCCTACTGCACTCATGGTGGTCCACCCTCAGAGCGCCTGTTAACATGTAATGATGACCAGAGAAAGCTGTTCAGTGGAGCTGCTGCTATGCTTTTTTGATTTACCTTTCATTTTTTACCTGGAAGGACAGAAAACAACAAATATTCAAAACATATGCCCATACTAGTTGCTGTGAAGAAAATTAACTCTATCACAATCAAAGCCAGCGTACCTTCTACCATGTCCTCTCTATTTATTTTGATACCCAAGAGATGTAAAGCAAGGAAAAGAGATAAACTACCTATTCCAGCTGCTAAGTGAAGCCTGAAAATGACAAACAACAAGGTTTAAAACAAAAGAAAAAGTCAAATATTTATTCATTCTCCAGTGATTTTGAATGTCTCATCCCTCAGTACCTACAGGCACAAAAAAGAAACTCACAGAAGCCAGAGTAATTGCCCAGCATTACCCCCACACTGGGGATGTGAATGCTATGGAAGGTGAATTTTGGAGCTGGTTTATCTGCACTGCATACTGCATGCCCAGTCCCTGCACATAACCTCTGTGAGCGGCTCTTCTTGGTGGCGTAGCCTTAGCTAAGTGCTTTAAGCCCAATCTTGATGGCTCAGAGTGCCTTAATAGATGCCATAAGTATATAAAATTAATGTAATACCTGGAAAACACAAACCCATCCAAATGACACAAATCCTCCCTCCCTAAAATTAGCCTGAGCTCCTCGCTCTGGGCTATCCTGAGCCTTTCCCAGCATTACCTTGGCAACACACCATGAAAACAGCCTGACTGGAGAGTGCAAGCTAGAGGTCAGCACATCTTGGCTCTTTCAGATCCCACAGGAATTCATTTCAGAGCCAAGGGACTCTGGGGAAAAATCCCCAACCTAAACCACCACCCCAGTTTATCTAGGGATAGGAAAGCAATGGCTGGCAGCAGCATAGTGAGAAGCTGGCAAGATGCTGCCTTTGGGAAACCCCTGGCTTGGGGCCATTTGCTGTCTCGCAGCAGCTGCCATGTGAGCAGGCAGAAACACTTCTTGGAGCCCAGGTACGCAGCAGCTAACACAGAGTCGCTGCAAGATATTTAATGTCTTGTAGTAGGCAAGATTGAATGGATTTACATTTATTTAGGTTCCCCCCTCCCTTTCAATGTCTGCTTCCTACACCACTGACCTTTTAGAATTGTTTCAGTACTTACTTTGTTTTCTGCATGTTGCTGTTGAGCAGCTTCCAGCCTTTTGCCATCTAGGATGGCCAGCCTTCTCAGGCAGTTTTGTTTGAACACCAGGATTTTCCGGAAGTGTCTGCAAACTTTCAGGAGCCAGCATTTCTGGCTGTCTTAGCTGCCAAATTATGAGCAGATTGTGGAAATGCAAAGTGCATCAAGCTGAGTCGCAAAAAAGAAGGTACTCCAAATAGTCACATGCTCCAACATTGGTCTGAAAACCGGGGTATGAGGTGCTTATGATTTAGTATTAGAACTTTGCTATATTTATGGTCTATTTCATATATTGGAGCTATTTCACTGGAAATGGTGCTGGAAATCAATGTTCTCATTAGCAGTTGATGCTAAGTGCTTTTGAAAATTCACTTTCTTTTTCATTTCTCCTAGCTATCAATTTTGGATTTGTTTTAAACCTGACTTCCTGAAGCTGTATTCATTAATAGATAAGCAGTAATAAGTAGGCTATGAGCATACAGTAGGCCCATCTTCCATGCCAGCATGCCCAGTGCACTTCCTACCTAGATATAAATCTGTTTTTTCAAGGATGGGGAACTTCTTCAGCTTTACAGAGGGTCTCTGAGAACTATATGCTTCTGCTGTATCTGTGATGAGAATGACAAACTCCAAATGGGGAGGAGGGAGTCAGTCTGGACCCCAGGTGGAAAACAGCCTTATGGTAGTTGTCCTATACAGTACCAACTGCAGTGTTCCATACAGTCAATAGTGAGGTGAAGGGGATAACATAGATGGGCTGAAACATGGAATTCTGGGGGAGAAGAGGGAGGTGCTAAATTTGTAGAGTTTTAAGTTTTTTCTTTTTTAATTACTACCTACTTTGAGGGCATTTATTGTCTCAGCAATGCTATTCGTTCACTTGTGTCACAGGAATACACAGATGCTTCAGTACTGTCTCATCCTAAATGGTCTGTTACATGCGATTATGATTTAGCAGGAAAAAAACCCTCTCACTAAGTAACTCAAACCCCAAACCCTGCTAAGCATTCACAGCTCCCATATCGCTTGATGGTCAGTGTGGTCACACCTGCTACACCCCATAAATGTGCCCAGAGCTGGCAGGAGAAGGCTCTGCCTGAGCAGTGCGCCCTGAGCACAGGAGATGGGCACTGGGTCCCCTATTCTCTTGGGAGAAGCTCAGGCGTCAGTTGAAGGACTTGCCCACAGCCCTGCAAGAAGACAGCAGTGGAGTGCTACTGAAACAGGCATGGGCAGCTTTTCTTTGGTGCTCCCTCAATCCTCTCTTCAGATTTCAACAAAACCCTCTGTTAATGAAACAAAAGCAAGAGGAGGAGACCCCGATAACACTTAACTGTAAGGCCTTACAAGCCCTATACTGTAAGCTTTCTGAGCCTGTAGTAGTTAAAGTATTCCTATGGCTCCTACTTGAATGTGGTATAGTGCTCTTACAGGTGCTTACTCAAGAACAGATGAAGAAAACTCCTTGGCGTATCTTCAGTATGCAAGTTTAACTTGTTTCATCCCTATAAATCAAACCTGCTTTTGTCTGAAAACAAAAAGAAACCCCTAACCTAGCCAAACATAGTAGCTGTCTGTGAGAATATGAAATACTTCTTATAAATAATGGAGGAAAAAGCCTCTTTCATTCATGTATAGAAAAAGAGAGCTGAAATAATTCTGTTTTGAGGAAAGCATTCTCCTCTGTCCCTTAACCTTCATGTGGAGAACAAGAAGCAACATCTTGATCCCTAAACGTAATATTCTGGGAAACTGTAAGGTGGCAAAATCAAGGTGGTGTCCTCATGGAAATTGTTTTTGTGCACTAAAATATAGTGGTCGCCACTGGTGCCTGCTATAACATTTTTATATGTAGAAAGTGGCAGGCTATCACACTTTTTATATATGCATATATTAAAGTGACAGGCAGAGGAGTAGGATGCCTGAAGCTGTAGGATATGAGTGTTATGGGCCACAGTCCTTTTATTTTATTCTTTTTATCACCTCAATGGGAAAAGTTTTCTGTCATTAGCTCAAAAACCCAATACAAATATTTTCTTCTTTTGAAGACCTGAACACACACAGAGACCTGCCTGCTTTCATCCAGGCATTTAGTGCTGCTACTCTCTGCTTGTTAGCATTTCAGGGTGAATTATAGCAAGTTGTGGAGCTGGTTCTGGCGCCTGGGATTGCATGTACCTGCTGTACTGCTCAAACACCCTGGCCATGGCCAGGGCAGCAGGATGGTCACCAGCACCAGGTAAAGCCTCACAGTATTTGAGAGCTGGCTGAAATGCTGTTTCTAGCCTTGTGGTTTCTGTTCCTTGGCATCTCTAAAAAATTAGGGAATGAATGCAGAAATAGAAGAGGTAAAAGCAGGAGGTAGACCAAGGGGTGCAGAAGCACCACCAGCTGTGCATCTAGTCCACAGTATCATCTCTGTCAGCAGCAGCACTGGGGGCTTTGGGAGAATAAATGGGAGTCCCTTACATGGGGAAACCTGCAGTATGAGCTCACCACCCACATTCAGACAGACATGTTCCTAGCCACCTTAAATCCAGCATTTGCCTGTGCCTAGTGGGATTGCTGAAATTCCTGCGGTAGTCCTGGTATCCAGAAGGTCCTTGTTCCTGTTTGCCCTAGACCATGCAAATGTTTGTGGCTGGTGTAACAGTGATGTGTAACGCTGATGATGTGTAATGCTGATGTGTAGCACTGATGGTGTAATGCTGATGTGGCAGTGATGGTGCATGTTGGACTGCAACGTTCTATCACAGTTTCATGGTATGGTAAGAAGAAGGCATTTGCAGGATGTAAAACCACCCAGTTTTGTCACACATGTCTTTTGGTCCTCAAAATAATATTTGTGTGGAAGTCGAGTACTTCAGGCAGTAAGGTCAGGTGGAAAGCAGGACACATGGAAGTTCTAACGGTCCCACAGCATAGGTGCAGACATATTACTGATGTTTTGGGGATGAGTTGTATTTGCCCTTGCATGCTGTACATACATTTCCTTGTCTGGGATATCCCAGACAGAAGTGTGGGAGGTCCACCTGCGTGTATGTGCTTGTGAACATACAGACATGGAAAAAGATACACTTTTGTGTGTGTATTCAAACTGAAATGACTTCCAGCCACCTGCAAATACTACGAGCTGCAGCTCCATGTCTCACCTTCCTCAGCAGCTCACAACTTGCATTAGCGCATCCCAAGCCCAACAGAACCGTGCCCTTGAGCATGTGACAACCTCTGCTGGGTGGGAAATGCCTGCTGGGCATGGGGACAAGCAGGAAAAGAAACTCTGGAGGATCTGCAAGGAGCATTCCGTCCCTCCAGCATCTGTCACTGCAAGTGCTGGGTTTGCACCTTGCAATTTGTTTGAGGAAAAGAGTTGGGGAGCAATAAGGTAATAAGCTGAGCAGAAAAAGGATTGTTATCAGAAAATCATTTGTAATGTAGCCTTTAAAATAAATATCCCAGCTATTCCTGTGCTTTACAGTGTCATTTCTAACTCTAAAAAGTCAGTGTGTAAATCTAATGGAGCAGCTATTCATAAAAGTTCAGCTTGAGTAATAAAAGTAACAATTTTCTGTAATGATATTTTATAGATTTGAATAAGATATATAAATTAGTTTGCTTTTATGGCATATGTAAAGAGAGGAAGTATCGTAGGCCTATAAAACAGGGATTACTTTTAAATTCTGAAAATATTTCCTGAACAAAGTAAATAATATTCGTATTTCTTTCCCGAAAGACTGGGAGAAAGCCACATAGCAAACTTTTCAAGTATTTTATACAAAAACAATTCTCCTGCAGCTTCAGAGGAGACAAAACACACTTCCCTCTCATCTTTTAATAGAGGAAATTCACAGCCTCTCTTTCCCCTTCCTGTTGCATACCCTTCCCTCTGAGCCCTTCAGCCCAGTTCTTTGCCAGTGTGAATGTGTTACGTGTGGGGAGAAGTTGGGCATTTATCCCCTGTGATGTAATTTGCACAAATACCAGCTGAACATTGCAGAGAAGAGATTTTTCATCAACTGCAGAGGGAAAACACAAATCTGAAAGGCAGGAGGCCTGGACTTCTGGTTTATTTTGTCTAGAGTCTGGAGGAAAATATGCCAAGATTTAATGAGTTGTTGTGGATTGTGCATGAAGGTAAGCAAGATCAGAGCCTAGCTCTAAGACCCGATCTTCTGGCAAAGCAGCACCACGCTTAGTGCCACCTTCCAGCGCAGTGGCTCGTGCCACTGCTGTGTCCTCCAGGCTCTGGCACAGTCTGGGGACCACACTACTCAGCCGCTGCAGCGGTGTCCCCTGATGATGATGTTACATTCAGTGTGATGCTCTATGTCTGGTCAAGTCATGTGTCCAGCAGTGGCACAGGGATGCTGCGAAGATGGGGTTTGCATAGCTAGGATGCCTGTGCAAGTGGAACGGCACACCAGTGCTTTACAGCCATGGAGGAGCCAGCCCCCTGTACAGAACTGAGGGTGTGGAAATACAGAGCCTAGTTAAGGTAAATAGCTGTAGTTTGAAAAGCCTTGTAAAAGAAACCAGAAAATGCACAGCATGCACAAGCATGCAATTGTTTCTAAACCTATTTCTATAGGGTTTCTCTAAGGTACTGATGAGCATAAAATTTTTCCCTTATCAATAGAATATGTTTCAAAATTGCTTTGTCTAAATGTGATTTGAGCTACTTTCAGTGAAAAGCAGAGGAGTGGAATTTGATTAAGTGGTTAAAATAAGCCATAAAAAGGATGATAGGAAGGATGGCCACATGTGGGGTTGCAGCCTCCTGGCCTGGGTTTAGGCTGATGCCCAGACGCTGCCCAGCACTTTCGTGTACAGCCAAACACATCCCCTGTGGTTCAAGCCTTTCTGCAGTGAACTGTGTCCTATTTGTTTCCAATCACAGCCCAGCAGGGTAAATTAGGAGCTGAGAAAGCCCATGCAGGTGTTGGGCCTGGCCTTGCCACCCACCAGCATCTACCCTAACAGCCTCTCTGCTGACATTTATTTGCCTGTTTCCTGCCCACTTGCTGCCTGCCTGCAGCTTGCTGAGCAGGGCTTATACACACATTTAACTTGTACCCACACACATGCATGCTGTAATATGCATAATTGTATTTTGTCTGCTGCCCTGCTCTGGCATCCATGTACGCGCATCGGTGTGCGTGCAAGTGGGAATACACAAACACACGTGCAGGTTTATACACACGCTTACGTACTTATTTGCTTTCTACAGTTACTCATAGGCCATGTTACAAAGGAGTCTTGAGCAAAAATAAAATGTATATATATTTTCATTTATGTGGTTGCATATATACGTATATATATGCCCACTAAAATGGTGTGCAGCTATTTCAATTTGCTCATTCACCTGACAGTAGATATTGGGGTATGCAGCATATGGTGCAGCCAGAAATAAGTATATCTATAGGAATATGAAAACCAATATGACTCAATGCAGAGGTTACACACATATTTATATTGACTTGTCTATGTATTTACATTTCCAGCTTGGCCCCTGTACCTAGCTCAGAAGGCACCACCACCACTCTCCTTTAATGTAAGCACAAAATACAGAGTCCATTATCATGGCTGTCTCTGTACATATGGCCAGGTCATTACACAACCAAAGTTATCTTTTTCTGAGGCTTTTCGAATAGGAAAACCTGTAAAAACCCTGTACACAACACAGTCCAGGGCTGCTGGCAGTGAGTCAGCAGCAGGCTGGCAACAGGCTAGTAACTATAAGTGCCTTTTGGGTCAATCACCAGGTCTCATTTTGAGGGGTAAATCTTAAACAAAAAATGCTTGTACCAGAGGCTGCATTTCAGAGTCAGTGTTATTGGGGCCTTCATGGTTTAAATACTGGCCAGGTCTGACTTTTTATTGTATCTTTTATTTGACAGTTGGCATATTTCTGAAAAGTCAGTGCACATTTCTGAAATTTCATTGCACATCCATGCATCATTACCTGTTTTCTTAGAGCTCGAGGGAGATGATCTTGTTGGGGGGTTTCTCTCATGTAGGGAGGCGAGGCAACGAGGCGTAACAGAAGTGAAGGATGGCCTTTGGGAGAGCAGCATAGCTTCTCTGAAGTACAAGTCTTTGGTCCAACTGAAAGTCCAAAACAAAGGAAAATCTCTGTGTCTCTCCCTCTGTCTAGCTGTACCTTGGTAATGAAAAGGAAGCGGCAAGAGAAGGGGGAAAAAAGTAGAAGAAAAACAAAGTAGAAGCTTACTATTTCTAAAACCTGGTCCAAGGTTGAAGAGGCTGGTGAGCAGAAGCAAGCACTCGTCAGAAATGCCTGGCTGCAGTGCCAGGATGAAATATTCTGGGAAAACAAGATAGAGAAACATTTCTACCAGTAAATACTGGAGTTGAATGAGACTGGCTCATCTCAAAGAAAATGATGGACAAATGCTGCAGGGCGTGTTGAAGAAAGTAAAATCCCTGCCTTTACCTCAAACCCATTTGGCTTGGGACCATTTTAGGAGCTGAATGAAGTTCTCTGAGATATTTAGTTCGTTCTCATTCTTTCACTATTAAGCAGCAAACCAAAAGCGTACTAAGGTCTCTTTATTGTCCTGAGAACTCCTGGTGTGGAAGAGAGCAGCTTTTCTCCTGAAGGCTGAACTTTGTTGTTTCATTGAGAAGTGAAGATATCACTGAGCTCAGGGGTTACTCTGGTGCTTTCAGCAGTGATGGGAATTTAGGGTGGGGAAGACATGGGAGCCCCTCCATTTCAGTAAGTTGGGACTTGCAGGCAACTTCCCCAACTCCCTCTCACAAGGCAGCCATTCCCCAAAACTGGTTCTAATTTATTTGATGTTTTGGAAATAATCTTTCTGCTTAGGCATGACTGAATTAGGGACATCTGGGTGCAGGTTCAGGCTCTAAACTTGAATGGATTCTAGGGGAGGGGGATGAGGAGGGAGACAACACATCATGTTATCCATTAAACTTTCTTAAACTTTCTCTAAGCTAGTTTCTTGGTTTTTTGGGGGGTGGCACCATACCCCTGACACCCCTAACAAGGAAAGGCATGGTGCTAGAAGAGAAAAGCCATCCTGCAGTATTTAGCAACTGGGAAATACTTTTGCCACGTTCTTCCAAGTTCTCCAGGTTTCAGAAAAGCTTAGGATAGCTTTGCTTTCAGTTTTACATCTGTTCTGAGCAGACACCATTAACCCTTTCAGATCTCTCCTTGCTGCCAATCATGGAGAAGACAAATTACTCCTTTCCACCTGCCAAACCCCTTTCTGCTCCTGTATCCAGGCGCTTCCACTTGTGCAGAAAGCTGAGCAAGATGTAAGGAGCATGTGGGGTGATGCCCACATCCTTGCAGCTTTCCTGAGGACGTCAGTCAGACAGCAGATGCGTGACAGCTTGGGATGGCGCTGCTGCTGTTCAGATGAGGGAAGCTCACCAAAGGAAAGCTCTATATGCCCCTGCCTACATGAATGTTAATGCCAACCTGAGAGGTGCCCGATCGCATCTGGCCCTTGTGTATGTGTATCTGTCTTCCCACCTTTGGGTTTTCCTGCCTGTGCTGGGAGTGGCGACCGTGTGGTCCCCACGCTCCCCTGGGCTGCCGAGGTGCTGCAAGAGTTATGTTACACACATGCCGAAAGCCATTAATTAAATTAGAGGTCTCCAACAGGGTCTGCAGTAGCAGCTGTGTCATTAATCATTGTGCCGCAGGCTGACACTCAGCCGCAGCACAGGGAGGGAAATCTTCTCCTTTTAAAGCCAGCTGAAGGATGTGAGCAGGGGTCCTGTGTGAGGTGGTGGCATTGGGTCTGCTGAGGAACCTGCTAGCGCATAGACCCCACATCCGCATTCAGTGGCAAGGAGTGGGTCTATGGCTGAGGCACCTGGGTGTTGCTGCGATGCCGAATAATTGCCATCATTAAACATCATCCTGTGGCTGCTCATGTCCTTTGCACTAAGTGCTGAGGGGCGACTGATCTGCCACCCCTGGGGGCCGAGGCTGCTTTTGGCAATGAGTGAGAGTGTCATGCCACTGCTGGCCCACCCACCAAGTCCTGTTCTGCATGGATGCAGAGGGAGCCCGTGGCCCCCAGCCCTTGGCATGGGCCCCACTTGGACCCTCCCTAGCGTGCTTGGTAGTGTCATATGAAATGGAATAGATCAGAAAATTCCAACCATGCATACAAAAAGTGAAATTCTGTTATTTACAATGTCTGTGCCACTCAATAAGGAACTTTCCACCCACCGTGACAGAACTGGCTTTTAGACAGTTAATCAAATAAGAAAGGCTAAGGGTAGGCACTACACCCTTTGCAAATAGCAATCCAGACACAAGAGCAAATAATTTGTGTCAGCATGACAGGAGAAAATGGAATGTAAACTTGCTAAATAGCCAACAGATACTGGCTTTTTTATACATGTTTTTCTGTCTCAGCCTGAGGAAAGAGCCCAGGCAGGTTTAAATTTGGGATCCATTTATAACATCAAGTGCTCTCCCTGTCTTGCCCCATATTGGTGGGGAGCCAGGGAGAAACAAGCTTGCAATACCATAACATTGCCTGGGCCAGCTTCTCCGTATCCATCTCTTGGTATGCTACCTACAGAGGTAAGACAAAGCTCCAGCAATTTTATTCAGGCCTGTTTTGCAGTGTAGGTCACCTCGGCAGAGTGCGGAAACAATAGCACGTGCTAGTGTCTCGGCACAAATACTGACCCACAAATAATGACTGCTCCTAGCACCTTTTAGCACATTGTTGTGGAAAAAAGGAAAAATAGGAAGTTTAGTTTTGCACCAGTGAAAAGTGTCCTGTGCGTGGATGTGCTGCAAAGAGAAAATCAGCAGATAAATTATTTGTATCGAGTAATCTGATCGTCTCTCCTTGGAAGCCTAATGAATAGGTGACTTTCTGCAGCAGCTGCTGTTCAAACTCTCAGGCATGAGTCCACACGGGCTGGCAGTTCAAAGGAAATTGCTGCACTGCCTTTTTTAAAGCCACTTTTGAAAACGTTGGACTAGACACTATCTGTCAATGGGGAGGAAAGGGACTGGAGCAGATTTGAGCAGGTGGTAAAATTATTGTGAAGCCCTAAAAATTAGCAGTAAAAAGAGTAATTGTGTGAATTCACAAATAATTCACATGTCAATGCAACTGTAAGAGACCAAACCATTGTGGCTGGCTGTGATGTAATTCAGACATGTCATCTGCACTTCATGTATGCTGCTATGGAGAGGAAATGCCTCCTACATGGGCTATGAGGCTGTATGGCCCCAGGAACTCTGTTGCTGGGTAGGCTATAACAGTGCAGGCACCTTGGTCTGGAACTACTTCTCCCTGGTTGTCTACTTTATTTATATAAGGTCAAATATCACCTGTGTGTGTGTGTGGAGGAGTTTCAGAAAGGTAAAAGAGCTTGTAAGGGCATTTGGGGGGGGGTGTGGGTGGAGAGGGTTAAATGCATTCTGCACTCATGCAGCAATTTGCCACTAATGATATTTAGTCCATCATCTACAATTCCCCAGAGGGAGACAGATTTCCTTCTGAATTTGTTAGTGAATACTTGCCTGTGGTGGGCAAAGTCTGACTTGAACCTCTTTTATGGGTGATATTTGTCTGTGTTTTTCTCTGACTGGGTCTAAATAAGATAAAGTGTGATCTGCTTCCACCAGCAGTGTGATATAAAGGCACAGCTCTGTGTGCCTGCCTTGCTCCCTTGCCCTGCCTGCACTCTACCTGTGTCTGCCCTGCAGATGCTCCTGTCCTTGAGGGTACTTTGCTTGGGTCATCTTTCAGTGCAGCACACACCAGACCTTTTTGCACCTAGTTGGATAGGTTTCTTTGAGGATTAATTCTTTGTTCCTTATAATCTATTCAGAAACGTCATGTTTTACTTCTCTTGTTCTTTTTTTTTTCTTGTCAAGGTAATCGAGAGGAAACTTGTATGGACAATATGAAGTACATAATATATACTGAGGTGATGTGAAAAGTATCTCAGGTAGGAGCTGGCCATGAGCTGCCTTTGCCGCGTGTTTCTGCAGAAGTAGATTTAAGCAAGCTGGCACAACAGGGGGCAGTGGGGCTGGATACATGCAGGCATGCATGTGAAGGGAAAGAAGACCACCCTGAAAAGTCAGAGAAAGCAGCCAAACACGCATTTTATAACACAGGATTTGGTGTTTAGCTCTTCAAAGGGTGCTTACCACTGTGAGGACCATGTTTAGGATGCTTCCACACTGAGTTCAAGGTGCATACTACCTCTTTGAGAGGCCATCTGAGTTTCTGCAGGTGGTTAAGGGAGCAGGGGAGGCTTAGGACTGCAGCAAGCGAGCCTGGAGGAATGATGCAGCCCTCGTTTTTGTCCCAGGAATGTAATCCTGGACTGCAGCATCATCTTTCTTTTGGGATGGAGGCCAGGTCCCCTGCATTGTGCAAACTGAGGTGAACATGCTGAGTTCGTGCCTGTGGCCAGTGACTGTTGGCTCTGGACTGTTGTGGTTCAGTCTGCTTGAATATTGTTCTTCTGCGGGGCACATTGCATCCTCCCAACTTCTCATTTGGCTCGAGGGGGTCTGAGAATCCCCCAGCCATGTTGGGGCTGATGAATGGAAGAGATCATTTTGCTTTTGCAGCTTCTCATGACGCTTGGGTGAGCTATGGAGAAAGTCATGCTTTTCCGTTTTAACTGATCACAAAACAAAACCCCAAAATCCTGCCATTTTGGGGGCAGAATCTACTTTGGTTTCATCTGAATTAATAAAGTGTGCCTATTGATTTCATGTATATTGCTACTGAAAGTTATCTTATTTATGAAAAAAATAGTGTATTTTCTGAAATAATTTGAAGATTGCCCCTGTTATGAATTTTGAGTGTCTCAAATTGCAACAGAAATATAGTGTTTGATGTTGTTTGCAAAAATTATCTTCCTGCCAATTTCAGTGATGGCATACTGATCTGAGCACAGCCTGCCACAGCAGCCAGGGCTCTCTGCAGAGAGCAAGAAGCACAAGTCCTGCTGTACCTGCTCACTCTTCTCTTCTTGCTCACAAAATCACCTTTGATCAAATCACCTTTTAGAAAAAGCCCCTCTAGTCCCAACGTTTTGTGGGCTCCTCCTGTAAGTTACTGCATAAAGATACCGAGGAAGGGTTCATGACTTGCAAATCACCCATGTTACCCCACCACCATAAGCGAAGCACGAGTCACAACACAGAAAATACCGCAGCACTGGCTTGGGTTTTTAACAAGAGGCTAGCACAAGCTCAGAAACAATCCTTAAAGATTCCCTGCTGGGACACTGCCAACCCAGAGATAGGTAAGCTTTCAGGCTGAAGGAGCAGGTGCTGAACATTTGGAGCAAGGCAGTGCTGTGGCACTTGAGGACAGATATTGCCACAGGTAGAGCTGTCTTTGTCACCACCACAACTGGTGTGCCCAGCTATGAAAAGGTGAGCTTCTGAGAGGGTAAGTGTAAAGACAGGCGGCTATAACGAATGGCAGGACTTTGGACCAGAGAGGGATGGATCCATGAGACGCTCACACACACAGTGGGCTACAGATATTTAGACTTGTATTCATAGACTTCAACATGGATTTCAAGGTTACTGTCCCTGTTTGGTATCCACTTAATCCCTACTTACTGCGAGTGAAACGCACTGAGTTTGACGCTCACCTCACTGAGTCACCAGCTGTAGGTTGAAACCATATGAAGATCCAGGGGTCATTTCTACAAAATGAGGACCTGGATGGATGGATTCATATTAAAGCAGCATTTGCATGTTGTATGTATCATGTATGCTACGTGTATCATAGCTAAAGTAGGTTGTAACAGCAGGTGGCACCTGCCATTCTCTGTCGCATCAGTCATATTTTGCTTTTTCTGTGCATTTGGATTGTTATATATATATGTATTATAGATAACTGGGGTGCTCTTTTTCAGTGAGAAAGCAATTTTTTGCAGTACCTTTCCTAGCCTGATCTGTGTATGGTGCCCTTTTTTTTCTGGGCTGATTAAGATTCATGTTTCTTTCTCCCAAAAGTGCTCTCTAAGGTTCCTATTTACACATGATATAAGATCAAAGGGCTAATAATTAAGGCAGTAGTGTGATACTATTTCAGGTCTTCTGCCTGTTTATTTGAAACAGCTGTCTATGAATGTTGGCAGCATGATACAGAGGTTGCTGTGGTTAAAAGCAGTGTTTACTGAGTGCTTGGTAAATAGCTGCACAACTTTCTGTGTAAATGCCAGACAGCACATTAGAGTTTCTCTTGGGTGGTTTCACTTAGGTACAAGCCTTCTCCCCAGTTTCTGTAACCGTATTGATCTTGTTTGCTTGCACAAACCTGTGAGGAGTGAGGCAAGAAGGAAATGTGCCACCAAGAAATAACTGAACTTGTGTTTAGCCCGGAGAGGTGAGGACTGAGAGGAGGTGTGGAGGCAGTCTTCGCAAACATGAAAGGCCACTGCAAGGGAGCTGGGAATAATCTCCTCCATCTCTAGTGGCTACGAGAGGAGCAGTGGTCTTCAATCGCTGCCAGGAAGAATCGAGTTAGGCATCAAGGAGAGACTTTGTAATGGTAATGATGGTGAGACAGCAGCCTGCAGAGGCTGTCAAATCTCCATTGCTGAGCATCTTGAAGAGCAGATTAGACCTAGCTTTGGCAGGAATGATATACTGTAACTAATCTAGCCTTAAATCAAGGAAATGGGCTGGATGACCTCATGAAGTACTTTGTAGTTCATAAGTCTATTTATGCCATTAATATTTGGAGGCAGAGCCTGATTAAACTGTGGTGTACACCAAGTGCTCGAGCAGCTGCTGTTTCTTCCATCCATAACTTGGTGAGAGAGAGCTTAGCAGAGCTCTGTGGGAAGCAGGCTGCTCCAAGGGCAGACAGTACCAATGTGTCCATGCTATGTATGTCTCAGCTTCGCTCTTCAGAGACAGACAGATATATTTCCTGAAGCAGTACCCACTGCCCTCCAGAAAATCCCTCTCCTGTCACCTGCAGTGGGTCCAAATGCTTTTGCAGGACACCGCATACCTGTGCAGAACGCTGCCATTCTTTGTTTCTCATGCTCCAAATGAAGAATTTATTTTAAAACCTCTTTTTCCCCTCCCAAATGGCACACGCTTTCATTTCCAGGCGTTTCTTATTTGCGTTTGGTTCTCCAGATGTAAAACAGACTCATGGGGTCAGGCGGTGCAGGTTTTCTATTTTTCACATCGCTGCACCCACAGAAGGATGGAATTCAGTATTGCTCACATTATAAGGGGGAAAAGCCTTCCTACTCATGTCATTTTTGAGAATGTAGAGTTTTCTTGCAGTAATGCTAAGAAAAAAACCCTCCTTTTCTGCTGCAAAGGGCTGCTTTAGGCCCAAATAATGCTGTGGGCCGTGAATGAACACGCTTCCACATAACACATTATTCTCTGTAAAACAGGGGAAAGCTGTGACAGGCAAAAGCAACCGGTAAAGATTGCATGCTGTAAAATGGATTAGCAGGTAGATGACTTCTTGAAATGGAAAGGGCTCGCTTCTCACAGGGGCCTGGATTTACTTATCTACCATGCAAGTACTTGCATGTTAATAGCTAATCTGCATATAATAAATTAATAAAATAGATTTAGGTGTAGAAGAGGAAAAAAACCCCAACAACCTAGATATGTGGTGCTCTTTCATTTACCTGAAAACATTGATGGGGGATCTGTGAGGAAATTAGTAACATTTACTGGAAGAGGAGTTTATGCATGTGTGATGGATTTCCGGATTCTTTCTGTGGTGGCTGCATTTTAGCCATATGCCTCCTGAAATGAGAGCACTGTTTAAAGTGTTTTGCAGAGCTAGCTTTATATGCAGCCACCTTCCTTTCAATATAATAATCCAAAGCTTACAGACCTGAAAATAAAAATGAAACCTGTGTAAGCCAGTGTGGAAATTTTTCCTGAGTCCACAGATGACCAAAATGATATTGTTGGAGAGCATTACTTAAGCTTATTCCTGTCATCAGTTAGTTACTCTAGTGCACAGTAGACAGCAGAGCAGACAGGGGAGGCTGGAGAAGCACCCGTGCTCATTCCTGTCTCTGTGTTTCCCAGCTTCCTGTAGGAAGAGATTTTGATATTGCAGTAACTGCTGTGCTACCAGAGCCAGCATCTCAGCTGACTAATTTGTGCCAGTGCCGTTGCACTGATGACAGCAGTAACTAGAGCCTGGTGGCGGGCTATTTCCCAGATATTTCCTGATGCTCTGGTGGGGTTTGGAGTCTTTTTTCCTGGTCTGTACTGCAACATGTGGTGAGCTGCTGTCAGCATCACAGCTGCCTAGCTTGGATAGATCCATCTGTAACAGTGCAGCCACAGCAGAGACGTTCCTATCATGGTGAGAGCCACACCACTGGCTAGCTGGCCATTTCTAATCAAGCAGCAAACATGACAGTAAACGTTCTGCCTTACTTCACTCAGCTCTCAGGCTATTAAGGGAAAACCTTAAAACCTTTCATCCACAGATCTCAAAAGATGTAGCATTAATGAGGTAAGCTTCACATCAGCTCTACGTGGTATTGGCTTTATAGCAAAACAAAAGCACAATGGAAAAAACCCTCCTTTTTGTGTTTGTGGGGTTCCCTCCTCAAAGTCATATCTCTGGCCAATACCCTAGGCTGGCCTGTTGGCCCTGACTGAGGACAGCATTTTGTTGTGAAAGGCTGTGAAATTCTGCCTCTGGAGATTATAATCTAGAAAGTAGAGCAGATAGAGGCAAACAAAGGATGGAGGAGAAAGTCCTGGTAATTAACTCTTGTTGTAAATACCTGTATTTGGAAAAAGCTGTGCTTACCCAGTCAGGGAACAGAGGAATCAGGTGAGCTGTGGGCCCAAGGAAAACACAGCTCTATTTTTAATATCAAATACTCTAAGCAGTAATCACAGTGAGCAGCTTACCAGTAATTCAGTCTGGAATACGTTTGAGTTGCTTGTTAGATAATTTTGAGTTGTGGACATATTCATGGAAATTGTGATGTGTTTCAGGACAATTCACAAGCAGGCAAAAGGACTAAATTCAACAAATTGATTCTCCGCCGCAAATATGCCAACCAGAACTAGTGTCTTATGATAAGGAATTGCACATTTCTCATTTCTAACTCAAATAAACGTGCTGCTGTGCTATTGCATTGTTTATCATGAGAAATTTTGGCTTCATAAATTTTGAATCATGAAACTGAGATTGCATTAAACTTTCTGTGTGTGGAAAAAAAAAGGACCTGCACCCCCTCCTCAACTGCTCTTCCAGGGTGCCATGCTGGTCCTTGGGAAAAGGACCAGAAGGTGAGCTTGTAATATTTGAAACTATGCCCTTTTCCACTTGGACTTTTTGTCACTGGGGTAGATGCTGGCATTAATTTTGTGTCCCTTGCTGTAATGCTATGACACAATTAATTTTTCAAACGCAGATTAGTTTGAAAAATTGGAGTGAGTGTTTTTTGCCCTGGATGCCCACTGAACCCTGCTGGACCACCATCAGCACCCAAGTGGTAAGAGATTCCAGTTATTAAACAAACACCTGCTCTGGGTTCATTTTCCCATACATCTGTAAGGAAAGATGCGTTTCACGGAAGCGGTTGCACGTGTGGTGGCTCTTTGTATTGTAAGTCTGCCAAGCCCATGGCAACTTATGCCACATTGAAACCAGTGGGTTTTCCTTCTTAGCAGTTTTTCATTGAAGGTGTAAGAAGCAAAATCATTTATTGGAGGGGAGCTGAGTTATATTTGCTGGAGCTGAGAGCTTGGGTTGAGGAAATTCAGTTGCTAGGCTCAAGAAGGTTTGGCCAAAAGTGTGAAGAGCAGTTGTTGCCAGCAATGTCCTGCCTCACACTGGGGAGAAATGAGCATATGAAGGGAGCAAAAGATGCAGCAGCTGAAGCCACATAATCGTGAACCTGGGAGAGTCAGATCCCAAGCTCAGAAGCTAAAAGACATTTGTGTGTCCATCCGTCATCCTTTCTTCTCCTATAAAGCCAGTGAACAATTCAAGCCCCTTGGACAATTTCAGTTTCAAGGCAACTTAGTGTTGGACAGCTGCAGAACTCGATTTTACCTGAGGAATATTTTATTCAGATCTGAAACTGACAATAAGTGTCCCAGCTGGGTTAGAATTACACATAAATGTGTACACTTCTGTAATATTTGCATGCTTCTGTATGTACTGCTCACTGCATTTGAGGATCCCAAGGGCTTTATTGTTGTGGAGAGGGATACACTGGCCAGCTCTTACCCAAAGGTCAAGTTTAAGTCACGGAGGCCTGTGATTTTCATTTTTATTCCACTTGCTGTTTTCTTTTGGCAACCCATGCAAAGGACCAGGTCTGCTGATACGCTGTGGGCCTGCCCTCGGCCCCAGCATTACTTTTGGAAACAGACCACATCGCTTCAGGATCGTCGCTCAGTGTGGTGGTTGGGTTTGGTTTTGTTTTGGGTTTTTTTCCTTGTTCTCCAAACGTACTAAAGTGTCATTAAGACAAATGGCAAACATTTCTCCTTTTCTCATATCTGTCAAAACTTCAAAATCTACTTTCATGACATTTCACAGAGCATTTTTTTACATGCCATTCAAAGGACATAGAATCCTAATGAGCCTTGCTTCTGTGATTTTCATCTGCTGCGTGCTGTTACCCCTGTATAATAAATTAACAAAAAAGGATGTGGGAAGACGGGAACAAAATGACATATAATATCTGTGGGGTGGGACAAAAGGGAAAGAGAATTTGGCACCCACACAGGATTTTGAGACACCCTTAGAATGAAGTTATCTATGTGTTACTACCAAGAGGATGTGCTCCTGAGCACCTGAGCAGAGTGGTTCCTCAACCTGCTCCCCACCAGCAAGGAGGCTGAGCTCCTTGAGAGTCAAGAAATTGGAGTCACCTAAGGAAAACTCTGGAAGACTCGGGAGTAGCTTTGCATTTCCAGTGTCAGTAGAGTGTCAGGAACTGAAAGGAAGTTTCATTTTTGGCCATTTAATTTTAAAAGTAATTTGTTGTTCCTGCAATTGCATATTTGGCCTCCAGATGCTAACTGATGTGCTTGATTTTAGGTGCTGTAAATGTATTATCTGCTATATAATAGTTTCTAATGGGAGAATGCTACTTTTTCTCATCAAAATACAGAAGGAAAAGTGCACCAAAAATTGCTCAAGTTCCTCTTTTATGGAGAGAAAAGTGGACAGCCATTTCTCTTTATTCAAGGCTGGGAAGCTAGTGGTGCTTGTAGCTCAGGTTCTTCCCTGTTTATCACTACAATACAAATAGCAGCCACCTCCTCTCCATCTTCTGGGTAGGGGAAGAACATCTTCAAATGGACTGGCTGGCCTGTAATAGTTTGGATAATAGCAATGTAGTTAACAAGATGCTGGGCAAGTCTCCTTCTAGTTTGTTAAAGCCACCCATGAGTAAAAGACCTATTTTCAATACGAGAGATGCCGAGGAACAGCTCTGCTAGCAGCAGTCTATAAGCACCCAGTAATTATGTAGGGCCTCTGCAACCAGGAAAATGTACTTTACAGGGTACGAACAGCTACAGTTGTAGATGGCTGGGTTTCCATCTTCAGGATACAATTGCTGGGTATAGCCTATGCTGGTAATTTTGTAGGAAATGCGGAACTTGTGGTTGGTAGTACAAAAAATAAACAAAAATAAAGCAAATAAAGTGATTATATATAGAGAGGTGCATACATATACGTAGAGCTGTACGTACATACAGACATCTTTTATAGTCCTATAGTGCCTCATGTCTATCTGAGCACTGCAATATGCTGGATAGCAACATGGCAGTCACGCTTTATGCTCCTTCACAGCAGGGAAGAGACCATCACCTCCAGGTGACTTCCAACCTTGTGGGACTGCTGGTGCCCTACTGCTCCTGCCTGAATCACCAGAGGCCTTGTAAGTGCCCTCGTAGGTCTGAGTTACAAGAGACCTGCAGCCTCCTTCCTGCCTGAGATGTGATGCACACACCAAATTGCCTTTCAGTGTCTCCCCTGAAGTCAAAGTTCAGCTTTCTCCAGCAGCATCAGCCAGCAGGAAGCCTAGATAATAGTTTGACATGGTAGGAGTCAGCACAGAGAAATAAGCTTCTGCCTTGATATGGAGCCTTGCACAGGTTTTTTAATGTATTTTCAGAAAGTTCCCAAATGAAGCAGATACAATGGAAACTGATGAAAATTTTATTTCACTTGCAGCAGGGGAAAGGGAAGAGGAAGATGGGTTAATGTGCTCCACAGAAGAAGATCCTCCAGAAGGAACGTTTACACGTAGTCACCTGCCCTACTTTTACCTTTCATGTTGGATGCCATCTTTTACTAAATTGACAAGATTTTTATTCACATCAACAGGATCTTTGGAGTGCTCACTTCAGGAAATCAGTGTGTATTTGGGGGGCCTAAATCTGAACTAAGAATAGTTTTGTGGGTTTTCATACCAGTGGCTAAATGTAAATTTTAATGCAACATTCAATCATTATTGCTGAATCAAAGAGAAGTCTCAGTAACTGCTGGCATCCTATTTAACAGAAAAATAAAGATCTCTTCTGTTGCAGACATACATTAATTACTATATGAATGAATGATGGGATGAAGCTGCCTTGATCACTGTGTCTCACATTTGGGTTGATTAGCTGCCCTATTTTAGGGCTGTTTGCATTAGGCAAAAGACTAGTAAAATCATAGAATCATAGAACCATTGAATAGTTCAGGTTGGAAAGGATCTTAAGATCATCTAGTTCCAACACCCCTGCCATGGGCAGGGACACCTCACACTGAATCATTAGTGTGAAAATAACAGTTGGTCTTTACCTTAAGAATTAGACATGTAAAACACATGATTAAAATGACTGAGGCTTATAGAAACAGGAAAAAATGCATGAACGAGGTGAAACAACATGGTTTGAGGCAGATGAGCTTCACTAGGGATAAGTGACAGGGCTGGAGTGCACAAGTGAAAATAATCAGAACTCCTGTGTAAAGTGGCGCTGATATGTCCTGAATGTCACATTACACTGCACAATGCTATGCGCGCTCCTAAAAGGCTCTTTAGTTATAGTAGCTCAAGCCTTGAGGTCGCAAAACCCAAGTGCGTTAGAGGTAGGCACCATATACGCAACAAAAATTATGTTGCTGAAGATGCAGCACAAATGGGAAGTTCATCTCCCAGATAATAAGTGAGACTTACCTGCAATATTTAATTACCTATATGTCTATTTAAGGCTAACATTGGGATGGTTTAAAGGAGGGGGTTGTCTAAAAACTTTTATTAAAGCTATTATCCTTTTACAATATTTCTTTCCACTTTATCTTTCCTTTCTAATGCTTGTATAGTTAATTGATAGAGTTAAGTTTCTTCCTAGCAGATGGTACAGTGCTGGGTTTTGGATTTGGAATAATGTTGGTAACATAAAAATGTTTTAGTTGTGCTAAGTAGTGCTTACTCTGAATCAACCAGGAATGGATCAGTCACTGCTCGGTTTGGGCTTGGTATTGGTCAGTGGGTGGTGAGCAATTGTATTGTGCATCACTTGTGTTTATTGGGTTTTGGTTTGTTTGTTTTCCTTTCCCTTTTTTATATTTTTCTCCTTATTTTCCCCTTCTTTTTATTTTTATTGTTATATTGCACTTTAGTTATTAAGCTATTCTTATCTCATCCTGCATGTTTTACATTCCTTTGATTCTCCTCCCCATCCCACCTGGGGAAGGAGGAATGGAGGGGAGTGAGCGAGGTTGCATGGTACTTAGTTTCTGGCTGTGTTTCGCATGCTGCTCTTCCCATGCTGTGGTGAAGTGTGACAACTTGTTATGGAAATCTATTCCTATTTATCAGCTGTTCTCAAGGATCTGCAAATGAGGGTTATTCCAGATAACTGTTGTCCAAGTTCAACAGTCCCAGGGGAGCTGGAGCACTTTGCATAGGGACAGGAGCCAAGGAAGGCACCATGTCAGCAGTCCATTGCAATTTGGCAGGCAAGAATGACTTTGGCAGTTTTGTTCCTCTCCTTCCCATTGCCTGTCAGAAAAGGGACCCATCCCCTCAGGCATCATTAGAAACATCCCACAGTTGGATATGGCTAAATAAGGGAAGTGCAAGCCAAAACTTAGTTCCTGAATTAAATGAGAAATCTCTGCCTGCAGTAGCTTGAGTGTCCTGGAGAGTGCAACCTGTGCCTTTGCCGGCTTTGTAAACTGCTGGCCTAGCTATTTGAGCTAAAAATACTTCTTTCCTTGAGACCTTTTCTCCCACAGTTTTCAGGAGTTGGCACTGAAAAAAGTAACTTAAATAAAATCACAACAAAATGGGGCTGAGTTTCACGCGGAAAAACTCAAAAGCCCTCTTGAGCTATGGCCACTCACAGTCACATGCTCTCCCAGGATCCTTCTCCTGCAAAGTGTGCTGCCAGCCTTACTATAGATGTTTTCTTTCTGTTAGATGGTACCAATGCATTCATTAGTAGACCTCTGAAGATTGATTTTAGATCTGATATCACCTCAGTTGCCACTTTTCTTTCATATCCTCCAACACTTTTCCTATGCCAGGTGTTCCCAAGGGAAAAGGGTTTTAAGGGTAGAAGGGTTTCACTGTGCTGCCAAAAGTGCTTTGGTAATTCCCAGGCAGGTTTTTCAGGATTCATCTGGCCAGGCTGTGCTTCTAGGACACCTCCTTGGTTGTCCTGCAATTCCCTTCCTCTCATCGTCCTTTGTAAATGCCAACTCAACTCAACTCTGTGCTGCCAAGCTCTGAGAGTTCCTTGCCATTTTGGGGAATAGCCAAATTACTGTTGTCTTCAGCAAAGCTCATCACCTGTCTGTGAAAGTTCAAGGGTTGGGTATGTGGATTTAGAGTCATGTTGTCTTCACAAAACACGTTTTGCAGTTATGAACAAATTAATAAATATCACAGGGGATGATTTGGCAAGCAAAAAGAAATAAGTTCCTGAAATAAACTATTAGGAATTAAAATCTGTGATCAGCCCAAATATTTAATGAGAGGAAAGCATGAATGAAAAATTGAAGGAATATTTGTTCCAAATTAAAATGCTTTCTTGGCAAATCCACATGAAATTATTTTTTTAAAATATTTTAATGTTGGCAAAGTATTAGAAATTAATCATTTATTCCTAAACAGAAAAAAAGGTACTGAAAAGTATGTGAAATGTGAGGGAAGAATCACATTTTAGTATCACAGTGCCCTATCACATTCCCGACAGAGGATGTGTTTGTCAAAGGCCTCAAGACTTATGTTCTCAAGAACAGCTGGATGCATGTGCCATAATTTGCTATTAATGAGCAAGAATGTGGTGTTTCAAGTATATTATGTTACATGGAGGAATATGTTTTGAAAATTGCATTGTAGCTGCTTGAAATTTAACGGATATTCCTGTGCACTGCTCAAAACATAGAGTAGCTGAACTGCCTGCTCCTTCTTTTCTTTGCAGTGATACCCACTTCTTTGTAGCTTCTGATTTTTAGATGAAGCACTTCTTCCATATAGAGGGAAAAAACAAACTCTTTCCTGAACGTGTGCTTTCATAAGGCATCATCTTTGCTTGCCACTCAGTGACTGGTGTTAAAAACTCAGAACCCTTTTGGATGATTAACATCCCAGGATAGAATAGACATAGAATGTCTATATAGATGCATGAGATCAGGATGTATCTGTGTGAATGGCTCTGTGATCAATGCATGCTTTCTTTTAAAAATTATTTTATTTTATTTTATTTCATTTCATCTCATTTTTTTTTTATTTTGCTGTAAACATTCTCTGCATTCACACTTGGAGTATTGCGCAGCAGAGTAACGCACAAGAAATGGCTTCTCTCCTGGAAAACCAACAGCTCACTTCAGTTGAGAAACCTTGAGCCATGCGTAAGTGCTTATGCTCCCTCGGTCTCTCTCACTTCCCCCTTTTTTTTAATATCTTTCTGCTCTTACAGCGCCAAAGGAAAAATTCAGTCAGAACTGAGCCTCTGTACAAAATACAAGAGGTTTGCTGGAGTCCCCTGCTGTGCAGGGAAGAAGCATCAGCTGATTGATCCACCATGTCATTTTACCTTCTCCCAAGATTTTGCAACCTTGCATGTGTCTGTCTGTAAAGATCCTAAAGCAGGTGTAAATATTCTGTGATTCTATGATTCTATGATTGAGGTTTTGCACTGGGAAAGAAAATCAAATGTAAGTGTTAGGGGAAAGAAGCACATGTGTGACAGAAGCAGCAGCTGGATTCATAGGTGTCATTTCTGTATCCAAGAACATACTTGCGTTTTAAGATTTTGGAGACCTAGGTGTAACAGCCTTTAAGCATCTTCCCCTCTCCTACTGGTGATTCTCAATTTACCATGTTTATATCCTTTTTGACTGGAAAACGCTTGCACATGCCACGCTGCATCCTTTCAGCCACAGCCCTTTGTGCTTGGTGTTTGCAGATGTATGGCTTTTTCCATCATACATCACAGCTGTGACAGCAGACTGATGATCTACAACTCTAAGCGCTGTAGCTCTGATGATGTGGCTGTGGCTGTAGTAATAATGTGGGCCTACTCCAGGGACAGCAGTGCTGCATGGGGTTTTTTAAAGGTGAAGCAAAAGGCTTAAATCCCTGTTTGTTTCCTATCTGCCTCCATCCCCAGAGCTGCTTCAAGTTCCAGATCAATGAAAAAAATTAATCCATTTCTGTAGAAATATCATAACTGGTGTGGGAGAACTCACTGATTTAGATGCTGGACAGGCTATCACATAATAAAGCTTTGTAAATGCAGAACTGGGGAGAAATGCAAAGGGAAATCTGACTTTTAGATCTCTTACCCAAACAGGTAAATATTTTCGTAGCAGAAACAGAACAAACTAGTCTCCTCTGTGTCTGCAGTTTGATCAACTCTTGCAGTTTTTCCATAGGCTTATATCTCTAGCCTTCATTAAGACTCCAGCTTCTGGAGGGAAGTGAGTTTGTTACATACATCACATCTTTCCTAAGTAAATAAACATCACCTTCTTTGACAGGAAATGTAAACTGTTCAAATAGTGACATCTGTTACCCACTGAAGTTCAGAAATAAAAAGGTCAAGGAAGGAGCTCACATTTCTTTTTCATCATATTACCTTGATTTTAAACCACCCCACTGATTTAAGTTTGAGTCATGATGCTTGATTATTTGGGGGTAGCAACAGTACTGAATTTAGATCCCCACCGGGCGGTCACTCTGTCTCGCTGCAGTTCTGCAGCTGGTGGCGCCAAGCCAGAATCCAAACTCCTTTCTCTCCATCTCCCAAGTGAAATACACTGCCTGCTTTTTATGGACTGGATGGCCCCACTTCTGGGGCTGCCTGTTTGCATGCAGACCCCAACACCACTGCTGTCCCTGCCAGCCAGGCTACGTTTGCAGTCTTGGGAAACTGCCTTCCTCTGAAGCCCAGATACGTGAAAAGAGAAGACATGTAGTGACCTCGGCAAGATTTGACTCAAGCCCAAGCCTCATGCATCACACAAAAGTTGGGAACACTGCCTGTGCACACTGATATAAATAGTGCAACACGCTCTTCCTGTGGGTTTGTTTTGGGCTTTTTTAAATTTAAATATTTTATATTTATAGCATCTATTTCAGCTAGGCCTAAATAGTTTTAAAAGGTGAACCCAAAAGTATCTGAATTAGTGAAAGTAAAGTAATTCCATTTTTTCTCTGGGTAATGAGAGAAAAAACTGCACTGGCAGACATATATGCTAGTATTAATCTGTTTAACAGTTGTTTGCAGAGGACCTTACATATACATGGCACTGAAAAGGAAAAAGCATCACAAGTGATTTGACATCCAGCTCTGGCTGAAGGAGGGAGGAGCTCCTCACATGAACCATATACAAGCTCCTTCCTTTGTGAAGCTGATGTCCTAATATTGTAGTAGTATTATAGAAAAGGTAAAGGATGGGCTTTATTTGCCCACATAAAGCAAACTGCATCTTGTGGTAGCTTACTGCAGTAAAAAGGGCATAATCATCAAGCACCATCGCATTGTTAGGTTGCATATAGTCAAGATGAAGCATGCTGTACTGAGAGGGGTCATCTTTCTTCCAATTCAGCTGTTTTGAAGCCCCAAGCCTGCTTCCCTGTTGCCCACAGCTGGTGGAGATCAAACTTTGTCCAAAATGTCCACACACCCTCAGAGAATAACTTGGGATTTTTGCCTACTGGAGTTAAAACCTGTTACTTCCCATTCTGTCCTCACTGACAAATGAGAATTGGTCCCAATCTTAATAATGTCCCTTAACATGCCTGTAGGTAGTTACGTGTCCCTTCAGCCCTCTCTTCTCCAGTCTAAACATGCCTTTCTCTCACAGATCTTATTTTCCAAATCCTTTATCACCTTTGTTGCTTTCCTGTGAGCTCTTCCCAATTAATCTTTAACAAAATTGTGCCCGACACCAAATGTACTGTGCCATTGCCTCTGTGCTGAAAGAGAGCAGCTTAATTAGCATAATTATCTCGCCTGGTTTTCCCACAGCTCTGCTATTAACTGTTGTGTTGCTGGGGCACCTTGTCCTGCTGGCAGCATGCAAATCCAGGCTTCTCCTGAGCACAAGTTGGTGCTCCATCCCTGGCACTGTTCAAGGCCAGGCTGGAAGGGGCTCTGAGCAACCTGGTCTAGTGTGAGGTGTCCCTGCCCATGGCAGGGGGGTTGGAACTACATGATCTTAAGGTCCTTTATGACCCAAACCGTTCTATGATTCTTTGTAGGGTTTGGCTGACTGGCTGTTCAGCTGGGAGTCATTTTTATGAGTTCCTGCAAAAGCAGATATCGCTTTGCAGGCAGAGTCCAGTCCCTGCCTTCAGGCTGACTTTGTCTTCAAAAAGTGATGTGGAAAATATTGCAACCTGGGAAAAGCCCTGAGGAGCCCCTGCCCCAGAGAGGCAACTTGAGCAGGTGGCTCCAGAAGGAGCTGGTGGCCCTGCTCCTCCAAGGGGGACACTGACCACATTGGATGGCAGCCTGGGCAAAGCCAGTGGCTGTGCCAATGCCTCCCAGGGATGCAAGGGTCAACAGCTGTATAAAGCTTACTGCCTCTGTGTGCTGGCAGGGATGTTGGGTTCAAAACAGCAACATCTGCAAAGATTGTTCACATGCTTCAAAAAGCACTGCCCCCCAGTCACAGTTGTGGCACCCAGCGAAGCCTATCTCGGCTGGCTGGATGCTGCATCTGTCAGAGCAGTGCTGCTGGCTTGTGTTAATCTTAGGGTTTTAATGCTGACCTCTAGATCCTATAGCAAAACAACACTCCTCCCAGCATTTTCTACTGCCATGCTACAGCAGTGCATTTCATTATTCCTTGCAGAACATTGACTTTATTGAATCTCAGCACAATTCTTCAATTTATCTCCCAAACAACACATTATACCTTAATCCCATCCTTCTCATTATTTGCATATCCTCCTTGGTTTGAATGGTACCTAAATAGGAGCTTGCTCTTAAAGGCATGGATAGATTTGCATGTGTGACTATGCCAAGAGCTGCTAACGAAAATACCAACAAGCATGGGTAACGAAAATACCAACAAGCTGCTAACGAAAATACCAACAAACTTGCCACCTGTGGAGTCTTGTCTGGCACCCTCATTCAGCCTAATAAAGAATCATT
This sequence comes from Psilopsiagon aymara, assembly GCA_024733675.1. Classification (NCBI taxonomy): domain Eukaryota; kingdom Metazoa; phylum Chordata; class Aves; order Psittaciformes; family Psittacidae; genus Psilopsiagon; species Psilopsiagon aymara. The sequence continues at coordinate 77,520 of JANRGW010037832.1, forward strand.
CATGTTTAATTGCTACATTTGATTGTTTAATTACAGTTATTTTACATGCTATCTTGTAGTTTTGTCTTGGCTTTAGACACTATCTGCTACCTTGCTCTTTTTGAATAGTGAATTATACTATAACAGAAAATCATTTTAGTCAAAGAATTAGAACCAGGCCTTTTAATTGTAACCAGTATTTGTTTTAAGAAGATCTGCTCATAACACTCTTCCTATTTGATGTCGCTGTATAGATTCAAAATCAGGCTTTTTTATGTGCAGCAAGAATTATAACGCTCTTGCAGGGCCATAATATGAGCAGCCTCATATTCTTACTGAGTTTTATCAAATTAAGTTTACTATGTTTAAATGACAATTTGTTTTAAGCACTGCAAGGTATTTTTGCACAGGCTTAACTTAGCATAAAATTAGCTTATTGCAGGTTCACCTAGTTGGGCAATGTTCTGACTTCAGATCAATACAAATCTGTCCTGAACTTCAGTAAGATGGTCTGCTTGCAAACCTGGCAACTGTTTAAGTAAATGAATGGAAAGGAAACCGGGAAAACTCCTCTGCTTCCTCAGCTGTGCCTTCTTGATGCTCCCATCCTGTAAGTAAATGGTGAGGAGGTATTTACCAGCTCAGAGTCTTGGGGCAGCCCCTTGCATTGGCAGGTTGTAGGTTTCTCTGTGAGAAGGTCTCCCTGAACCCAATTCCTAGGGAAGGTGTTGATGGCCTCTCTGGGTAAATGACAGACCTGACCTGAACAAACAGCTTTGTCATGTGCTCCCCAACAGCAGCCTGGCTATGAACTGCCTGTCCCTGCCTTGCACTTACCTTTCAATAGGGGAAATCCTCTTTTAACTAATGTGCTTAAAGACTGGAGTAACAAAACCCCCCCAGTTCATCAGCAATCCTTCTTTTTTATGTTTCTGTAAACTGTACTGTGTTCCCTGCAAAGCAGACCACCATATTTTGAGCAGTCCCGAGCTCCTCTCTTTGCTTTCTGAGCAGGGCAAGGTGCTGTTGCCTTGCTCTGAGCTCTCCTGGTTTGGCTTCTCATCTTGTGCTTTGGCACATGTCGGCATCCTACCTCCAGACTCCCATTCATGGGAGTGTGCTACACCCCATCTTGATAGTATGTGCACATTTGTCCTTTCTGTTTTTTGTATGCATTTGGTCAGCCATCCCTCCTGGGGTGCTGGTTTCTGGCAAACCTATGTAAAAGCAACTGAAAAGATCATAGAATCATAGAATAGTTTGGGCTGGAAGGGACCTTCAAAGGTTATCTAGTCCAACCCTCCTGCAATGAGCAGGGACATCTTGAACTAGATGCTCAGGCCATTCAAGGTCTACACTTCCTATCATCTTTTCCTTCTGCCTTATGATACTCCCAAGGCTTCATACCAACAACCGCCAAACTCAGGCATTTTCCAGTCCCCTCCTCCCTTGGACAGTAGGGATCCCCAGTGTGGCACCATCTTCTCTGCCACAGAAACACAGTGCTCCTCTCTTCCCACATCCAAAAATAAAAGACCAGGCGACTGCAAGTACCACACTTACTGTCTGGCTTTGCCTCTGGCTTGCTCACCAGGGAGCAGATTTCTCAATGCTTCTACTCCCCCTCTTAGATGAATAAAGACAAGCTGCTCTTTGTATGCCCAAGCAGCTGCAGTGGCGGAGGCTGCACTGATCCTTCTTCGATCAGGCTGCGATGAAACACGGCTGCATGTGGAAATGTGCCCATTGCAGATGGTGCTCTGCCTGTTGACATTCTTATCTCCCAGTTTTAGGTTTTTTGGTTTTTTTCACCTTGGCCATTTCTGTGCGACCAATACAGGTACAGGAGGATGAAGGTCTCCATTTTACCCCTGCTTTTGTTCCTGCTCTGCTAATGCCTAGATCTGTCTTTGAGCTGTTTGCCTGGCTGCTCTGCCTATCCAGAAGAGAGGCAACTTTCTCAGACTAGTCTTTAACTACATTGCTTAATAGGAGGAAACTTTAGGATACTAGCAACCAACTGGTGCCTAGAATTTAGACAAAAAATATGGAAAAAGCATCTACCACAACGAATAAACAATGAATAACTTCATGGCACTGCACTGTGTGAGGGTCTCCATAAAAAAGAAAGTAAAAAAAAACAAAGATAAGCGATCCAAGTTGCTACAGGGCATTTTAATGCTAGTTATTTTCCTGCTTGGAGGTCCTAGGGGATTTCCCTTTGGATGCAACTTGAGCGCGTTCCCAGGAAATTCTTCCCTTGCTTTTACTGCTGCCTTGCCTTTCCCCTTCTCACCTCGTATAGCTCAGAAATGACATGCAATCTGAGTGCTTTTTTTCAGGATAATTTCAGCTACTTCTTGCTCAGTTAAGATTTTGTGAAAGATGAGGCTCATGTGCTCAAATCAGTTTAAAGTGCTTTGGAGAAGTGTGGCAGAGGAATACTAAATCATTACTCAACATTTGACCAGACATGAAAATAATCTGCACTCATAGCTAGTTTCTTAAAATGGCCAGTGTAATTACTAATATGCTGTATAAGAAGGTAGGAAACAACTATTTCTGCAGACAAGGAGCATCTTACTGAGACAAAGCGACAGCAAAGCAGGCAATTTTCAGTTCTTTTTCAGTGAGATTTTTACATCCTTTCTTGTCTTTGCAGTCACAGAAAGCCAATTTTCCATGTCCCTACTACACTCAAAATGGGGCAAGATTTTAAAGATACAGCCCCACTCCATTTGACTGCAGCAGACTAAAAGAAAAATGAAGTTCAGCACTTAACTGATCCCACTGCAGTATTTCAGGGTAAATTAAAAATCAAAATGTCAAGAGGTTCAATATGTCAGTGGGCCTTTTGACAGAGCAGCCACTTTGAAGCCTGAATGGGAACTGTGCTCTTTTTCAAAACCAAAACCAAATGTGTGCAGCTGCTGAACTGTTTCAAAATTTGGGTCCTTCGTCTTTTTATTTCTTTTGTAATAAAATTAGTAAAATATTCCAGCTGCTGTTCTACTTATTCTCAGACCTGAAAGCCTCCATTTAATAGAACAGCTACCTATTTGTTAGGATGGATATTCTTCATTATCTGCATTAAGGTAAAACCTGTGAATCTCACAGTCTGCTTCTTCCACTGAACAAAACTGTATTTACTTCCTGCAACGTCTTTATCTTGCCTGGCCTCCTACAAATCATTTTTTGTTTTGCCATCTCAGTTTGTGTTTGTAAAACAGGAAAGATAATAAATGATAATACTTACCTTCTTCACAAAGATGTGGTGAAGATTAATTAGCTGTTGTTTATACAAAGATTGGCAATAGTGATCTGCAGGTTTGCAAAACACTCGAGCGATTGCTATCGCTGCTGTACTTGACGAAGAAGCACAGTCAAGGACAGGAGCTAGTGCCACTGCAATCATTTACAGGACTGATTATATACGTGGCCTTGAAGAAAACTCCCCAAAACCATTTGCATCTGCACCTAAAAGCAGGAGAAAATGCATGTCAGGGCCCTCAGAAGTTCAGTTTGCAAAGCAGCACGTGCAGGACAGCACCAAGCAGCCCTGCTCCTTTGTATCTTAGCAAAAGCAGTGTTACCTGCTAGTTTTAAGGGGGTGATTTTGTCTCATTGGAGCCTGCAAATGTAATCATGTGCCATTAGCACGTGGCAAGAGATATTGCGAAGAGGCTTGCCATGCCACAGGGGCCACAGGCACAGAGCTCAGCTGAGCATGAGACTGGTGGTCTGAGTGGAAGCCTAAAGCAGAATTTGGTGAAGCTCAGACCTTGCTCTGAACAAAGCTGGGAGCAGCCAGCTAGCCCTGAAGGTTCTTCCCACTGCCCAGCAGGCTGTTCCTCACCTGGCCTCACACTCGCCACTCTTGGCCAGCCAGCATAGGCTGGTATGGACTGGCACTGGAGTCCCCCCTGAGGAAGGTGCTCCTTCACCACTTTGGCCATGGAATCCCTGGGGTCTCCATTACTTACCCCTGTCTCTCACCCTAAACCCTTCAGTCTGACGGAAAAGGCACACACATGATAAGCAATTCAAATTGCTTATTCAGTAACCTCCTAGATAGTGTTAAACTTCCTCCTCCTGAACTTTGCTATGGACGCAGTGATTGATTCAACCTCTCCCACTCACATACGCTTCCCTTGCCAGTCACTGCATGTATGTATTGTGCTAGAGAAAATTGACGCCTTTTGCACTTAGCCTGCTGTGTTAGACACTTACAGGCTGTCCAGTCAGCAGGTTAGGCTACTTTCATAGTGAATCATCCACAGTGAAATGTGTTTTTCCCCACAGCTGCCCAATTTGTTCTTGCAGGTGTTTTTGAGCATGGCCAGCTTTCAGCCTGAGCTTGCTGCAGGCAGGACTGTTGCTGTGTGAAACAAAGGGAGGCTGTGCTGGTCCGAATGCCTTGTCCCCAACTTTCCCCCGATTCCCTACAGCTCTCCACAGGATCCAGTTGTTGCTTTTCACCTTCCTCAGCAACTCCTTGCCACTCTGATAGCCACCCCTGCTCTCCTGTGCTGCCACACTGCCTGTGGCAAGAAGGAAACGTGGCATGTTCAAACATGATGACGCAGCGAATGGTGAACTCCCCCTGGGCAAAGAGGGGTCTGTGGCTACTGCTGGCAGTGACCAGGAGCCAGCAATGGCTGTGTCTGGGCACTGCAGGTTGCTGACACAGCAGATGGGATTTCTGTATCTGAAGCTTTGTTCCTGCTGCAGCCAAAGGGGTGCAGGTGATCAGCAGGAGATGGCTGAGGAGTTGCTGATCCTTCCGTAACTCATGACTGCTTTTGTCAAATCATTTGGTGGCACCTGGATAAGATTCTGGGGGTGATTTTTTGTGCCTTGGCAGAGACCAAAACACTCTGTCAAGGAGAGGTGAATTTAGCACAGTACATGTGCGAGACCTGGGACACTGATACCACAGTTACCATCTTGACCAGCAGGTACCAGGCTGAATGGCTGGTCTATCCTTGAGCAACTGGATATTTCAAAGTCCCTTGAATCCCAAAATCTTTGTGCTTCTTTACTTACAGCCTTTACTGCGTAACTATGTATTTGTCCTGGTCCTCTTCAACAGTCCACTTGCTCCTCTGTTAATCTTTCTGCTGCACACATCCCTAGGTACAGACTACAGCCACCCGAATAAAAAATGCAGCCAGCACCGACAGTTCATTAACTCCTTTCACACTGTAACAAAAGCAGCACTGATCAAACTTCCCTGTTCTGTAAAGATATAATTTCTCAGCAATGTTTTTTTTAACAGAAGAGGTTCAGTTGCTATGGTGGACACTTACGCTAGTAATGTCGAAGTCTACAGGTTAGACTGTACAAGGCCAAAAGTGCATGCCATGTGATTTTAAGCTATTTATCCATTTAGTGGTGTGAGCTTAAAGGAAGGATATATATGGGGCAATTTGCATTGCAAAGTACATGCATGTGACAGTGCAATATGATGGGAGATGTTATTACTGAGATTAGAATTTACTCTTATAGCCTAAATTGGGATCGTATTTGTCTGGGAAATGATGGTACCCTTGAAAAAAAAACCTAAACTGATAATTTAATATTGACTATGTCCAGTAAATATCCCTTCAGTTTCCTATTTCCAGCTAAGATTAATTTTCTGATCAAAGAAAATATGATCAGAACTGCATAGACAGTGCAACAGCAGTGATATTACATGGCTTGAGGATATGTATTGTACCTTTGAATCTCTGCAGGAAAGTCAGCCAGGAGGGGATGATGATGGCTTGTGGTAGAAGCTCTGCAAGAAATAATAACTACTCTTTGGTTTTGGAAAGGAGTTATTTTTATGTATTTCTTTCCCACTGTCAATCAGAGAAACCTTCTCCTGTCTTTGGAAGTACAGTCTTTGTTTTACACCTGCAAAACTCAACAATTTTGTTGTTGTTGTTGAACCCTGTGCTCATTAGAGTTACTGCTATTATCATTTCTTTAAAAAAGTCCAGAAGTAGAGATGAATTTTGTTTTAGTGTTAGGAGCTATGTTAACAAGATTAATCTTGGTCCTCCCATCTTTCTGCCCTGTCCGGTGTGATAGATACCCCCCTTTTCCTTCCCCTCCTACTTCCATCTATTCTTGCTAGATCAGCTTTTCTCATCACAGGTGGAGCATCCCACTCACACAAGCTCTGAATTTTCTGGTTAGCCCTTCACCAGCCATTTCACAATATTGCCTTCTTTGCTTTTTTACTACCATCACATTAAATATTCGCTGCTTCACAGTGCTTGTTAACTGGATGGTTTGCTACTAATATCTGGCTCTGAAAGGAGACATCTTACTCGGAGTATTCCCAGCACCATTTGCTGCTTTTATTTCCATTTCTAGAAAGGGTTTCAGTCATATCTGAGAAGCAGGGGAGGAATCTGGATACGGTTTGACACAAATCCCAGAAAACACTTGTCTGTTTGTCTTGTGCACTAATTAGCGCAGACTTGGTCAAAAGTGTTCTGAACTTTTATTTATTTATTTTACTCATTTCTATAGCATCTATCACCATGACAGCATTGTGCTTCAGTGGCAGGAAATTAAAACACAAAATGCAGGCAGCTAATCAAATGCAGAAGCAAACAGAAGAATTTTGTGCAGAGCCCTTGGTGTCGCTACAGTCTTGCTTTGACAGGCAGTTGAGTTCCTGCAGGGAGAAAAAAAAAAAAGATGTTTTGTTTGTTTCAAATTCCCTTTTTCCTTGGAAGCGTAAACGTGAAATTACTCTATCTTCCTCTGTTGGGATGTCTTATTTATTTTCCTGCTAGTGGCTGTTCAAGTAAAAGATGTTTAATTATTTCCTGTGTTTAATTCATGGTTCAGCATGAGGATTATGGTGGGACTGGTGCAGACTGAGGCACAGCCGGGTTGTAGCAGCTCCATAGCCAGGATCTGTCTGCCATAGCTGCCCAGGCTCCACCAGTGCTCCTCTCTGTGGTGTGCTGTCTCTTACTAATGACCTTATTTCACCCTTTGCCCTTCTGGGGCTGTGCAGGGGTCAGCAGGTCTCTGTGGACAGGCGGGGGCTGAACACTGCCTCAAGGCTCCCAGGGTGCAGCACACTTTTCCGGCAGGAGCAGGTGAGAGGGCAGCCATGCAGCTTGGTCCCATGCATTGAGCTCCCTGCTTAGCCAGGATAGAGGAAAAGGAAAAGCCAGCAGGAAAACAATTGCATGCAAATCTATCAAATCTGTTAAAAATGTTTGTTTTGCAGGATCCAAACTAGATCTCGTTTGGGCTTCATGAGGCTTATTTCAGCAGCTTTTGAACACAAATATTACTGCAGTTATCAATTCAGTTCAAGCGTGTCACAATTTTTCTCCAGTTTTCCCCTTCTGGGCTGTAGCCAATTCCTAACTCCGCATGTTACACCCTCTGCCATTGGCATCATTCACACTCAAACCCAAATCCCTCCAACCCTAGCACATGGCAGTAATGAGTGCTGAATCCCAGGGCAGATGGTTGACGGCCACATATGAGTAGTAGAGTTAGGGCAATAGCTCTGCTCTTCTGATGCCCTTCACCTTCGACACCAAGCTGTGTGGTGCAATGCTCACCTCCCTGCTCAGCACACAAGGTTTTTTTGGCGGAAAGTGGCTAGCCTATGTTAGGGCTTATGTTTATGACTGCATCTACATCTTTGGGTGTGCGGTACAGTTGTGTGATAGGAGCAGTGTTTTGGACTTCAGGTGTTTGGGCAATTCCTGGGTTTAAAATTATTGTTTAAAAAGAAAGCTCTTTAAGAAAAACATTTAAAAGAAAGCTCTTTAGAGAAGCATTGAAATAAGTCATGGAGAGAGCCTAGTAAAAGGGTAACAAAACCATTTGGGCCTCTTTTTAACCTTGACAGGGACACTTTGAGCTCTTTACATAAGGTATTGAATACGTCAGTCACAGTCTGTATGCTGTTTGAGACTTGAATCAGAAGTCTGCTAACTTCTCTTGAACACTTTCATCAAATCATCATCTTATACTGGAGTCTTCAGATGATTTCTTTTGGGAGCAACAGAATTTTACAAACGCCAATCTTTGTATTATTCCCCCTGCACCTAAATTAGGTTTTGTATTCTTTTGAGTAAACAGTTCAAACAGCTAAGTATACCTACCAAGGAGCATCCCACCAAGCTGCTTTCCTAATAAGCTTTCTTTAGTATTGAAAACTAAAATACATTTTTCTTGATTAGTGTTGATAAAATGTCTGCCATGTGAGTAATGAATCACGAAAAGCTTGAGTCCTTCCCTGCACCCAGCGAGTCTATGCAGTTGGGTAGAGTTTTTTTTCTTTGATCCTGCAAGCTAAGTCCAGATTTCATAGTCATTGAGGCACTTGTCCCATAAATCCACATACTAACACTAGCAGTCTAACTCTTCTCAAAATAATTACATTGCTTCTACTTCGGGTTGTAAACTTGGGTGTGTTGTTAAGAAGCGGTTGTGTTTCACTCTTCAAATGACTGGAATCATTCACTTGCAAAGCAACTGAGTCTTCTCACAGGTGAGAAATGCTTCACAAATCTGAGATATTCATCATTCACCTGCCTGTCCAGGTGCATATAGGGTAAAGCAGTTTACCAGTGGGCATTTTTCATCAGTGAGTTACAATAATAATTACTAGTCTCTTTTTTACTTCTCTATCCAGCTTTTTGAATTATTTACTTGATATTAATTACTGAAAGCTCTCATTATTTTGCAGAGCCCTTATAACCAAGTTGCATTATTTGTTGCCATAAGGGCACAGCAAGGTTAAATACCAAAAGCCACTTGATGTGATTTTGCAGAGTTTTTGGGCATATGGAGCCACAAAGGCCCCTGAGGCTGTCATCAGATCCACTTGGCATCTGTAATCAGGAGAAGCAAGCTGATTGTCTTTGCTTTTCATAACTCTGCCTCTGAGTAGGAACTCTCCAAACTATTTCATCTGATAATGTCTTGGTGAAACTTTCATTTTATGTATGTAGCTAGGCAGTCTCTCCTTGCTTAGAAAACTGATTTTATACTGTGGCATTTTTCTCTTATCTTTGCTTTATGTTTGTAGGTGCCAGCCTACTGGCTGCTAGTTTCTGAAGCAGCGAATGTTAGCACCTGAGTAGTACTCACTATTGGCCAGGTTCAGGCTAAAGACTATTTAACTATTTTTTTAATTAGTATTAAATAGTGTAAGTTATTCTCTGGGCTGCAGATATCTGCAGTTCTCTGCACTTGGAAACAAATCAGTTTATTTTCCATTTATCCCAGGAGAGTAACTTTGTGAACCCTACAGTCAACCGTATGAACATAATCACGCAGGGCACTTCAAAAATGAAAGTAACCTCCAAAAGGCTTTTGCTGCATGGGGAATGGGTGGAGCTCAGAAGTGCCTGCTAAGGGTAATGGACTCTATATTCCAGCTCTGTTCTCTGATCCATAGGGGCAATTCCTCCCAGTCTGATCCCAAACTCTGCTGAACACTGTTGTATTTAAAAGCCCTTGGGAGAGCACTTCATGGAATGGAAATTAGAAAGCAAGAACTGAAAAATGGAAAATGCTCCATGATGTCTTTTTAGCAGCTTAGGATTGATTCATTTTAGCATTTGTGTCTGAGCCATATTCACTGCTGCCTCATAGATCAATGGCACAATGGAGTTCCAGCTCTTGTTGATGCAGCATAGGGGAATGGGATCTTTTAGCTCCCAGGACTATAAAAAGTATAATAAACTCTGGAGCAAGAGTGCCAGATTTGTGCAGCATTGCCAGCTGCTCTAGCCTTGTTGTCTGTTAAGCTGTATTTTAGTTTCATTATTGATGGGGAATGCTAATAGTTGAGCAAATGATGTTGCTTGCAGATTTGAGGTACTTTGATAAAGTATTGTTGATATTAGAGTGCTGAAAGAAGCTAACAGTAAAAGAAAACCAGTCAGAAAAGAGCCCTTGATATGTACAGAGTAAATTTATGATTCACCTTGCTTACTTCTCCTTTAGAGACAAGGAGGCCTCCAAAGTTGCACCTATGGGATTTATACGTGAACACTTGTTGCAGGAGGCACGGGAAGACTAAAACTGTGCATACCAGAGGAAGAAGAAGCCCCAGGTATGGGAGATCATGGCTCATAGAAGGAGCAAAGCCATTTGGTGGAAATACTGTTCACCATGGAGCTCTCCTAGCACATCCCTGTTCTGCCTCCCCCTTCTCATTTCTCTTCTGTCAGACAGGATCTGGATCAGAAAACAGAAGCAATCCTCAGTTCACCACCTAATTAAAAAACATTTACTCATTATTTCATAAGCCTCTTTCTCCTATGCCGGCATGATTTGTACAGATGACTTCAGCCACTGTACCTCCTCTTGCCAGGAGGGAGAGATTCACTGCAGTGAGAAATCAGTTTAGATTCACATGGGCACTGTCAACCCTCAGTCATGTCAGGAAACTCAGCCTGGCTGCAGGTATCTTAGTAGGAAGTTCAAATGCCTTGGTCCCAAAAGTTCATCCACTGCTGCAGAACCCAAACCAGGGAATCCCTGAGCATGTGTTTGCTCCAGCACTTTTCTCAGTCTCTTCTCTAGCCTCTTACATTACAATTTGTCTCTCATCTGTCTTTTTCTACCCAGTGCTCTGTAGCTCCTTTTATATCTTTGGAATAAATTCCATAATCACTCTGAAAATGGTACAAAACATAATCTTGCACACACACACAGACATAGTTACAGTGGTTTGGGGGAACAATTTCCTACTCTGCTTTGCTTGCTCCCTGTGCATTGTCACCTGGAGCATGTTGCAACTCCTGACAGTATTGTATTTATTGCTTTCTTTAATCCTATGGGACATGAGATCAAGCACACCTAGGGGAAGTTAGGCAACATTCTCAGTCTCTAGTGTCTTTAGTTCAGGCACTTCAAATTCAGCAGCAGGCACTCCGATAGAAGCAAATTAATATGAGCCAGCATCCACAGCTCCCATTTAATCTGCTGACTATTGATGTCTTTGATCAATCTCTAGATATTACACCTTGAAAAGAGAATCCTGTATCCCACAGACAGGATCAGTTGCTGCATCTTGGACATCTCAGACAAAGGAAAACAAAATCTGTAGCATTAATGCTGGCATAAATGCAAAAGAAAATGTTCCCTTGAGTCTTACCAGGGCTAAGATCTATACGGGTGGTGATTAGAATAGCTATCACCCATGCTTGTATCTTGGCTGCTCTTGGTTTGCAAGTCTGCTGTCACTGCCCGGTGCCTGATGGCTCTTGACACCCTTCCTAACACATTTCTGATCTCTCAATCTTTGCCATCAGTAGCTGCAGCACTGGGAAAAACCTGGTAAGTGCTGGTGTGTTACTGCAAGGAACAGAAAGTGTGAGCCAAGAGCTTCTTTTAAAGAATGCAGATCAGAGGTTTTCTGCTAACCACATTCTTCAATTATTTAAAATTTACTGAAATTACTGGGTATTTGAAAATATTCAGGGGAATAATTTCTATGCCCTTCTGTTTTTCCATTCTCTTTACTGCCACATAGAGTCTCAGCCATTAAAAATGCTAAAGAATTACTGTCATGAAAATGAGGGAGATGGCAATGGCATGTTGGACAAAAACACAACCTGTGCTTGATGAAGCTGTATATCCTTATCAGAAGACACTGAGAGGTAGAGGATTCATTACTTTCATCAATACCCTGTTCAGAGCTTTTCACCCTGCATCTTAAAAATGCATTTTTACTGTCGCAGATTTGTTTGTCTCAAGCTTACAGCTATTTGGTCTTTTTCTCTCCCACATTAAAGAACTTCATTGTTCCCACTGTTTCTAATAGTACGTAGTAATCAATCCACCTCTCAGTCTTCTTTTTCTACTAAACAGATTGTACTTTCTATGTTTCTCACTGTAAAGCACTTTCTTCAGATCTTAAACACTTTCTGTAGCACTTACTGTGGCTTTTTTTTTTTCTGTGCAGTCACCAATTTTGCTACACCCTTATTAAAAAAGATGAACTTTGGAGCTGAGCATTGTCAGGAGCTGGCCTCAACTAGACTACATACAAACCAAATAGACTACATACAAACCAAAAATCCCATGCCTGAATCAGCTTGCATTCCCCTCTTGGCACAGAGGAACTGTTTCACCTCTTTTTGGCGTGGCTTTGCCCCGGCGACCTATGTTCAGTTGCTTCTCTATTATGACCTTCAACCCTTTGCTGCTATTGTGGGATTACCCTGCTGCTCATTTCCAGGTGGGGCTCTACTCCACACCCCTGCCCTTTATACCTGCCTGTAGTAAATGCAATTTGAGTTAGCCCACATTACCAAATGTTGCACCATCTCCCACATGATTTACAGTTTCTCTGAGGAACTTTTAGAGAGATGGCTACTACCTAACATAGGGTGTGATCTAGCACCTCCTGACCCAGCTCCACGGGAGATTTATCTTGGGAAGGGACTCTGAGCCATGGGAGATCATAAAATTCATCCCCCAGGCCTGTCTCTTTCAGGCAACTAAATGAGAAAAAATGTTCTCCTCAGTTTTATCAGTAAACTTGGTGCTCTTGGCCTCGGACGTGTGACAGACCTGTTGCTACCTGTCACATCTCCATGAGGAGTCCTGTGTGGAAAATTATTTTGATGTGTTGGTTACTTCTGACCTGCAGTGGAATTATTGAGTCCCACTCAAAAGTACCTCAGTTCTTCATCCATTTAATGCAATCTTTGCTGATAGTGTGGAGTGTTGGGGACTTTTTAAACACAGTGCTGTATGGTACTAAGCGAAGCACCTGACAGTGGAAGGAAGATTGCTGTATCACCAAATCCATTGTCAAAAAGAGAAATGTTTTTTTGAGACAGGGTTACCATTTATAATAATGCTGATTGACATTAATTATCACTTAAAAATCTATATCAGCACTTCCATTTGGCAGAAGAATGATGCCAAGAAGCTCATTCAGCAGTAAGAAAAATGTAATGCCTCCACATTAGTCCCCAGCGGTTGCTCTGGTGTTGTCCACAGAGATGCACGGGTGTTGCTCTGTGAAAGAAGAAAGGTACTCCTTCTGAGTACATCACAAGGAAGGTACTCCCTCCCCTTTTAAAATACCTTGATTTTCCAGTCGGGTTTGCATGCTCAGGCTTTAGCTTTGCTGCTCAACTCCACTTTATGAGCATGGCAGGGTGATTTATTAAGGACTTCAAGAGGGAGACACGAGGGTCATAGCTGCATGGCACTTGCAGGGCTGTTGAAGCCCCCTCCCCATCTGTCTCTGCTATTTGTAGCTATATGTGGTGGCAGTGGAGAAAAGGCATTCACCCATTAAAATACTTTCACTGCTCATCCTTACGACTTAAGTAAAGGCTTTTGGTTTTCCAGGCAAGGGTTTCAGAGATGTCCATCTCTTCATCTGCTTTCTTTTGTCCTTTGTGTGTTGTTATTGCTTCCATTCTTAAAGCCCCACAAATTGTAAGCCTGTGGCTTACAGTGAAGGCATGCTGGTATATGATTTATAGAGGGTCCTACAAATCATGTTGCACAGAGCACAACCCCTTCCCCCACAGCAACAGCCATCATTTCAGAGCAGCACGGTCTTCAAGGGAGCTAAGCTGTCCTTTTCCTGCTGAGATTTAGAAAGCCAAACAGTAAAATGTAGCTAAGACTGAGAGTAAACATGCCACAATAACAACCTGGCATTTAAGTTTCAGCAGGGCTTTAAGGTGGCCTCAGAGAAGCTCTTGCTTATCACTGGTAATATATTATAACGTTAACAGGCATCTGTATATTGGTTTAGTGATTTTACAGATATATATCTAAAACCCCAATATTGAAGAATGTGAGCAAGGAGATAAAATGACTTCAAGGTTTAAAAGGCAAGCAGAACTTCCTAATAGTTAAAGGAACTGTATAAATCTCCATTATTAATTGTGGTCTCAGCTATACCAATCCGGTCAAACCTCAGAGGGGTTGTAGCAGACCTGAGAGCACAATTTGATGCTGTGATACTAACCTCAAGACTTTTCAGCCACCCTCAGCACCACCCCAGAAAGACCTTACATATGATGCTCCGTAGGGCACGTGGCAATGCCAACATGTACAGCAAACGCTCTTCAGCCTTCCCAGGCTCCCAAACACAGAGAAGGGATGCTCTTACCCAGCATCCCTCCTAGTGGCTGGTACAGCTCCTGGACATCAATACTTACTCGGGGAGAGGCTATCAGTGTAGAAAGTTTGGCGATCCAACTTGGTCTTGGGTAGCTTTGGCTTACAGTGAGCAGAAGAGCTTGTAAAATTGCTCATGCTGCTTTGCCCTTCCTCCTGTTCTCTGTGCTGATCACAGAATCATAGAATAATTCAGACTGGGAGGGACTCAGGGGTCATGTAGAGCAACCCCTGCACAAAGCATCACCAATTAAATCAGGTTGTGCACAGCCTTGCCCAGATGGGGTTATAATACGGCTGAGGGTGGAGACCACAGCCTCAGTGGGCTCCTGCTCCAGTGTTTTCACTGCCCCTCTTGTGAAGAAGTATTTTGCCAATCTCTAATCCAAGTTTTCTGCATGCCAACTTGCGATCCTTACATTTTATCCTATCCTCTGCACCTCTGGGAAGAGTCCAGCTCAGACTTTTCTTTACAGATGCTCCAGGTCAAAAAAAGCAGAGCCTCATGCTTTGCCAGATGTGTTGATTTTTGTGTCTCCAAAGAGTTAATGCAATAGAACATCACAAGGAAAACAGATCTGGCATCTCAAAAGGAAGGATTTACCATACTGAGAAACAACTGGATTAACAGATTGCAATTTAGACAAAATATTTTACCAAGGAAGTTGCCAAATACTAGAAATTAATTTTTTTGTTGTTGTTTTCTTTTTTACTAAATTAAATGTTCCTGTGGACCTGGGAGGGGAATGTCCATCAGCAAGTTATGCCCTTCTAAAAATAATCAAAATATTGCTGGAGCTACAGACTAATGTCTTAGCAAGATGCATGATCTCCTTAACGAAAAAGAAAATTCTAGCCACTGTGATACTCCGTCTGATGAGGACACTTAGCTGTGATGGGGTGGAATAACGTGCTTTATTATAGTAAAGTGAGCCACACTGCGAGTGTTGGGGGTATGGTTAATGCAAGTACAGAGAAATTACGGAGTGTCTGTTTTGACTTTCTGATTTCCTCTAATGGACACAGAGCCTTCAGGCCAAGCTCTTGGAGACTTTTGTGCCATGCCAATTTCTCCAATTATTACCTACGCGTTTCCTCCGAAGTACCAGCAGCTCATTCACAAACCTGGCATTTGCAGCTGGGAATTTAAAGGGCTCGCCTCCCACATCTGGCATCCTTCATTTTCTACCCCAGTTTCCTTTAATGACACTTTAGCCATTTTAATGTGTTAGCCGACGTCACCTGCATGGTGCAGGAAACACAGCAAAATCGACATCTCCTCATGGGGTTTTGCCTGTGGATTTTATTAGTTCAGTGTTCATCCTTCTATTGTGGCTATTCTTCTCTCATTAAGACCCACCTTAGCTCCCTGCTTAGATGCTGCACTGGTGAAGCCAGCGTGCTGTACCACTGATGGAGAGATGGTAAGTCAGTGTGGGGGCCCTGCTCCTGCAGTAAAAATGGCTTTCCCAGTGTGAAAGGCTGTTGTAGGGGAGGATGAGGCAAACCCCTAGGGGAAGCACACACGCCACACACACAGCCATGTATTCAATTACAGGGACTATGAATAGGGCTTTATAAGAAAGCCTTTCTGTTTCTGTACTGCTGATGCTGATTGGGGCTTGGTTTTCTTTCTTTTTTGTTTGTTTTTTTCCAGTTGGACTGCCTGGGTCAAACACATCTTGGGGAGTAGAGGGACTGTCAGAGGTGAAGTCTTGTGTTCAAATTAAACACTTGTGTATTTTACATATTGGATAAGAGGGGCATTTAACAGAAATATTCAACATATGTTCACATAACTATATATAGATATACATACACACCTATACAAAGGGACTGCTTAGTCCCACAGCCTCTTTTCCTGCTGTGACCTCCATTTCCCTCACCTGTCTTCCAGTCTCTGCCAGTTTATGTTGAAAACCCGCTGAATCCCCAGGCAGTGTAAAATACTCTACTTCACCGTTTAAATCTCTCTTCCCATCAATCCCTGGACTGTTTGTTTTCCCTACTGCTGCTGAACTGGGCTTGTTGTGTGGAGCTGAGTTATTGCAATGGTCTGACTTCAAATTTGTCTTGGTCTTGTCCAGGCGATGAGGAAATGCATACAAAAATAGTCTCATAGGAAAACTGACCGTGGAAAATTCAGCTTAAGGAGCAATAAAAGAATTTACTGCTGTCATTCAGAAATCAACAGGAGAATTTACATCTCCTACAGCAAACTCCCCCTGGGGCCATTTCTGTCCTCAGGAAGGGAAGGAGCAGCCCTCAGTAAGGCCACCTTGGAGGCCAGTAGCTGCCTGCAGCAGGTAGCCATCCTTACCCATCAACCAAAAACTCCCCTTGCCAGGCCCACTTAACCACTGCAGCATCTCCCCTCGAGGCTTTGCCCTCCAGCTTCAGGAGTAAAGGCATCAGCAGCTCTTTGCTGTGAGTTGCTGCACCCCAGCCTGTGTGAGGGTCAAGCAGGATTTTATGTCCCCAGCAGGCATGGTGGTTCCCCCAACTACCCTTGCCCTGTGCTTCCCACACCTGCGCTGCTCTATGTCCTGGGACCTCCTCAGTGTCCTCTCTGTCCTCTGATAATTTTGCCTTTTGTCAGGCAGAGAACATGATTTGCACACCTCATTGACCTGAAGGAGGCCTCAGAGGGCTTTTTTGTCTTCTTTCATCCAGACACTTCTGCTGTTCCCAAGTTCCCAGGCCAAAGCTCAAGGGCAAACCCACATTCAGGCCCCCCACCTTCGGGAACTGCCTGAAAGCCCCAAACTGGCCTGCCTTGTGCTGGCTCAGGGTCCAGGCAGCCAGCTCCTGCCAGCTGCAGCCCCTCATAGTTGTGCCCACACTTTTGGGGCTGCAGGGAGGTGTTTCTGTAGTAATTTTTGGGGAAGGGTTTTCCTAAGAAGATTGCTTCTGCGTGGATGGCTCCAGGAGTGTGCACTGCTCCTTGAAGAGCTGGGCGAAGGCAGAGAATGGTGCACAGCCTAAACACTTCCTGTTCCCTGTGGCTGGCACATAGGCACCCTGAAGACTTGACAAGTTTGTGTACAGGCATCTTTTCCAGGGAGCCATTTCTCCAGAGTCTTTGTAATTTTTGTTTCAGGTTTTTTCAGTCTTGAGCTCTTTTTCCTGCTTTACGTCATGCTTTCCATTTTAGAAATGTCAGATGAGCTGTGATAAACTGACAGTATGTGCAGGAACAGCAAGGAGACGAGGTCCATTTTAATGAGACTAACTCTACTGGGTAGTGAAAACTGTGCCTCAACAAGCCCTAGATCCTGCTTCTCTTTGCAAAGCGTCTTAATGGCATAAAAGGATTCTTGCACTATAAGGAAAGGCAATTCCCCGAACAGATTTCTTTCAGTAGCCATTGAAATGGAAAGTTACCACTGAGAATTGTGTGCTCCCCTTTAGGAGATAAGCATGACCAGAAATCAGTATTCTCCTGGCCCCTCAAAACAGCCTGAAATATTTCTGAATAAACAGTGTGTTTGCTCGGGTTTCACCATTCACCCAGCAGATCCTGCTAGCACCCTACATTTCTTCTGTGGTTGCCTTTAGGAGTCTGAATAACCATCAGCAGAGGGGTGGGGAGGGAGCAAGAGAGAGCATGTGAGGGAGGACTAAGCTGTGGTTGGACTTCAGTAAACGGAACCTTGCAAATAGCTATGTCAATAAATGCTCGTTATTATTATACATCTGCCATGACTTTGTTACTATTGCTTTTACCACCTCTTCAGAAGGCTGTTGGTACAACCCCTGCCTACGGGCACAGAGATGTAGTCACACGTATGGACAGCATTACCCAGTGCTGACTCCATTCGACCCACTCCTTCAAGTGGCAGAGGCAGAATCTGAATGCTTATGATGTGGTGGAGACATAAAGCAAAGCTCAAAGTGAATGTGAGGAGGTACCACAGTGCTCTCCATTTTTTTGTCATTTCAGGAGAGGACTTGGGTGCCTTTCATCACTGTGTAGCATCATTATTCCCGATGGATGAGGAAGTCAAGTCAACACAAAAACACTTCAGTGCTCTTACCATCTTATAACTAGCATGTTGGTAGACAGCTAAATGCAAAGGCAATTTAGTGTGCATTTCAGGGCTGTATTCATTTTCTGACTCCCCATAGAAATTATTGCTTGTTCTTACCTAAAAGGCAGAGTTGAGTAACACAGCATATGAAGCTGATTTTCATAGCTATTAGTCTTTCAGACAGACAGGGCTCATACTTCATGCTGGTTGCCAATACACCCTGGGTGAATCTTGGAGAGGTAATCATAGTTCAAACAGGGTCAGCTGTACAGGGCCAAGGCTATTGATACCTATTTTCTGAGGTTTGTTTTGATCAGGAATGCCTGTGACACCTATTTCAATTCAGATTCCTGCAGAGACCAGATAGACATCTTCACTTAGGCCTTTACTTAAGGAATTCCTTACTACAGGATAGAGCCTCGAACTGCAAAATGATGATGTACAAACCTTCAGCAATGAAGCGATACAAAATAATCTATGTATACTGGCACTAGCTAAATGCAAAAAGACAGCTAGTCCTACTCCAAGTTGCAAATAAAAGCTCCTTTCAATGGTTTATTTTTAACCTAGACACCGCCAGCTTAATACGGAGCATCTACAGAGAATAATTTTTATGGAATATATTTTTTAAGTCTTGCTTTCCAGGGAAGTACTGTTTTTATCTAGTACTTTTTCCTAAGCTATTTTTGGACCCCAGTATATGAATTATAACATTTTTGGGGCAACATTGTGAAAAAGTGAAGAGACAAAAATACTCCAAACTGCATCAGAGTTACCCAGTCCAGTTTTCCTGTTCTCTATTGAAATTTGGATTTACTGATGATTTGTTCAAGCCTGTGGGAACCTTATTTAGCTATGTATTAAAAACAAATCAAATGTTCTGATCTTAACTTGCATTTCTGACTGCAAATTGCTTATGTATTTTTTCAGCTAGGTCTGGAATATCTCTCCAAGGTAACTATGATATATTTGTGAGTTTGCTCATTGTTTTTCAAGGTCAGATTTATTTAAATAGGTGTAGGAAATTGCATATAACCAGTCATGAGAGGGTATTTTAAAGACTTGATCAGAACAACTGCAGGAAAGAGGTCAACATTGACTTGATGGTCGTTCCAAGTGTTACTTTCAACTTCAGCAATACCTGATACTAAAATGGTTTCCTAAATAAGAATTGTGGATGTTGCATTTAAGAAAGGAGAAAATATGATCTTGGAAAAGAGATGCAGATTTTGCCGCATCTCTGTGAGCGTCCAATCTTTACACATCTGATCGATAGTTTTAGCAGTGGGACATGCAAGTGATTTATTCACTTTCAGATCTGTCGAAGGAAGACAACAAAACAGTATTAAAATCTCCTGTGGCTAGTCAGTGAGTAGATGGCATTTGCTGTGGGAAGAGCAGTAAAGCTGATTTGCAAAGGCTGCAGCTACAGTTACCTTTTCAGATTAAGGTGAATGAAGTAAGGTGGCAAAGAAAGCTTTGATTTCCATCCATCACGGCTGCAAGCAAACAAAATAAACAGGGCAGATGGCCACACACAATGACATCAAGATGGGCCAAGGCAGTATCAGCTCAGCACAGAGCAGCTTCATGCATCACCAAAGCAATACTGGGCAAGTGGCAGTGGGATGGATGTGTTCCTGTGGTGCTCCAACCTTGCACTCTTCTTTTCAGATGGCTGAAGTTGATAGCTGTGACTAGGGCCTTTTCCTCACTGAAGACCCTCTTATGGCTCCTTTAGGGTCCCTAACTGGTGCTAGAAGTAGGTTGAGGGCAAAAAGGCCCCAGGCCTTTGGGTACCACAGGTCTTGCCCATAGCCATAAACCAGCAGCAAAATGCCAGGGGCCATATGGATTACAGCCAGTTGCAGTTACTGCCCAGGCTCCTAAAAACAGCTCTGTAAATGAGTTAACAGTATCACAGGAAACATCAGCTTGTGCTTTCTGTGCCTCATTGTGGGGGCATCACATCTAAGTTTGTGCTGCCTGGTACAATTAGGCACCAGAGATTGCAGTAACACCAGCTATTTGTCACACCTTCTGAAAGAACCAGTGGGGGCCCTGCCTCACTGAGTGGCAGCCTGGACAGGCTCCCTGGCTCTCACATCCTACTAGAAGCCTCTGCCAGGTGCTCCCACACTGTCAACCAACAAGATATGCACAAAGCACCAGCAGCATAGAGATTACAAAGATGCATCAAAAAAGCTTCCCTGTCTGTCTCCCTGCACAGTGGACCCAGCGGATCTTTGATAGGTTTGAAGCCCTAAAAAGAGAGCTCTGTGTTCTGGAACTGCATGAGCCTCTAAAAAGGAGATGAAAAGGAGGAAAAAAACCCATCTGAACATACCAATCTGGTCTGAACTGCGTGCATTCATTATGGAAAAGATAGATTTCTTCTGGTTCCTCCTCCATATCCTCCTCCTCTGTGGAGGCAGCAAGAAGCCTGACACTCCAATTACAGGATATTTGAATTAAACAGAGGAGAGGGACAGCTAGTCATTGGCAGATGTTTAGGATATGGTATCCAAGGCTCAATGCAGCCAGCAGAACCCTGGTGGAACAAACTGAAACTACTCTAAATGACTCAGCTCACCACAACTCTTCCATGTAGACTTAAATTAGCTCCTAGCAGTCAGTGTTACCCTTGACTTAAATCAGGGTCCAAATGTAGTCACTTCATCAAAGCTACTGTGAAATGGGCCTGGTGTCCCAGAGGTTGGAATGGGCCCCATTGTGTGGGGCTGCTGTTGTGGTCTACTGTAGTGACGTGCCTTTCCCATGCCTTTTTCCCCAGCCAGGTTTGCCACTTGGCTGCAGCTTATTTCTGAGTCTCTCCCCAGCACACGGTCTCAGGCCAGGAGTGCTGCTCACTCTATCCATTTACAAAAACATGCAGACGGAATCCATTCAAAGGCTCGTGCAAAAGCATTTGATGTTTGTGGCTCTGAGATTGCTTTGTCCTTTCAAACTTCAGACAAGTTTTTGTCTTTTTTCCCCCTCAGATGGAAATGGTAATGCAGCCTAAGAAAAAAATGTCATTAATAATACAAACTGGGGGACTTTGGGA
Organism: Psilopsiagon aymara; assembly: GCA_024733675.1. Classification (NCBI taxonomy): domain Eukaryota; kingdom Metazoa; phylum Chordata; class Aves; order Psittaciformes; family Psittacidae; genus Psilopsiagon; species Psilopsiagon aymara. Next base: position 98,730 of record JANRGW010037832.1, read on the forward strand.
GAAAATTTTGGTTTTGAAAAGTGACTACTCTGCATGAATATGTCATGGCATCAGAAGTTTATCTGGATTGCCTTGACTTTTCACATATGCATATATTTCTCTTCTGCCACAGCTGGTCCTTTTTCCTTATTTAATTAGGGTATAAGTGCATACTTAAATTAGAAGAATTATATTGAGATTCATCCATTCAGGAGGCATTTTCATAGGGGAAAGATATTTCCCTTCTGATATTGGTTTTCTTTTTTATTTTGTCTCTGTTTTTAATGTAAAGGTACTTCTCTTATGTTTTATTCACTTGTTTTCATTAGGTAAAGGAATGCTTTGGCATGAAAACCTGTCCTGAATCCACTGCCTGCTTTTCAGATAGATACAAAGGCTTGAAACACGAGAAGAAAGCAAATGGTTGCAAAGAAAAAAAAACCCAACCAATCAAAACCAAAAACCAAACAATCCCCCCAAACAAACAATCAAACAATCAAACAAAAAAAGGAAGGAATTAAACCCAGCACAGGGACATGTATCAATACTGTGTGAGTGCCACTGCATGCATTGGTAAGACTGACAGACCTCAACGATGAATCTCTACTGCCTTCTAAAAAGGTAAGGCCCTCGTTTTTATTTCTAGAGTGATCCTGACCAGTTTGCTGCAAGTAGCTACTGCTTGAATTTCAAATATTGAGTGCTGGTATCTGTGATTGGTCCCAAGCTGTAAATCACATGCTAATGTTTCTCTGTCTTGACTGGATGAGAATAAACATAATAACCAGGAAGAGGCCTTGAAGAAGCCACTGTGGCTTTAAATCTCTCAGAGAATAGCAGCAGTTTAGGGAGAAGCGGCTGATAAAGCGGATTAAGGAAGTCTAGAAAATTTAAAACCTGCTCCTTTCCGGAACACACAGGCTCTGACAAAGGCATTATTCCTAGGAAAATTAGGCTGCTGTGAAATGTATTGCCAGGATGCAGAATTTACATTTCAATTTCACAGCCTGGGCTGTGGTCAGATCCCCTCTGCCTGCCTCACCCACTTCTGCACTACATTTGCCTCTCCTCCCGGGCTCTTTGTGGGTGCTGAAGACAACCACAAAGAACTCTTCCAAAAGTTTAAGGACAGCAAGGCTGGCTAGGGAGGGTTGCAGAGGATGGTTACTTCTGCTTTTCACTATATTGCTGCCCTCATGGCCAAGCAAGGGCTTATATTCTCAACCCTACAGAAATTCAATGGAGATGAATTTTTTCATTAACTATATTACACTGAAAGCTTTACCTGAGAAGAGGTAGGCAGAAGCCAAAGCAGGCAATAATCACCTTTACATTTGCAGGAAAGGACCCGTCATCCTCTTCCAGGTGTCAGTGGGGCTCTGCTGGGCTCCACAGCTAGATAGACCCTGATGGCCCAGGCAATGCCAAGCTGCTTCCACCCTGTGGGGAAGGACAGGGGGGCAGTAAGTCCTGAAGATGTTGTCCAAGGAACAGAAGAAAAGAAAGAAGAAAAGGAAGTAGAATATTTTTATGAGACAAATTGGGAGAGAGAGGAAGAGAAATAGTGGGAAATGGTAGGCAAAGAGCTCAAAATAATGAGATTGCTGTGGATAACTCAATTCTATACAGTATTTAGTTGAATTCTTCAACAGGGCTATTCCTGTTCCTTTGTGCTTTATGTTACTCTCCTTGCCAAAGAGGTCAGCAGCAGGAAGGTTTGCAGAAATTATGATCATTACGTAGATATTCATAAACACCCAGCTCACTGCCAGTCACAGGACAGGAACAGATTGTATTACCACTGTGCCTGACCAGCATTACCCAAAAAACCTCGAAATTAGCAATGCATTCTTTTGGGGAGGAGCCTAAGGCCTAACAGTTTCATGACTAGCTGAAATTATGTCTAAATTTGCAAAGAAAAAAAGAACTAAACTTCCACAGAGGTGTTTTGCAATGGTAAAAGAGGCATAACTTGCACCATCTATGAACTATGATAAACTGCTATTAGCATTTCAGTTATATTTTCCTTAGAAAGGCAAGAGGGGTTCTGACCCTGGATTAAGGGTCCCCCCTGACACTTAAATAGGAAGTGCATACGGAAATGGATTTGTCCAGGGTGTCAGCACCTTGAGGTGAACAACAGCTTGAGGTGGAAGGGTGAGGAATAAATGTTGCTGCAAGAAAAGCTGCTGAATTTCCTTCTGAGAGACTGATAATCCCACAGGCTTCTGCAGAAGCAGCTTTTGATTATCATTGCTGATGATATTAGGAGACATCTCTGGAGTCTGTCCTTTAAAAAATGCTTCCCTAGTGCTATTTGAAAACATATGGGTTGGGAACCGAAGTGAAAAACTGATGTTTTACTAACTCTCTTAGCATGATGAAGGCTTAGAAAATGACAAGCCTGATACTGGAGATGCATTTTTAACAGAAAATGAAACTAGACTGCATAAAAATTCAACATACTAGGCTGCTAAATGTAGATGAGAAGAGAAGGTGGATCAAGAAAAAGGGGCTGGTTAAAGAAACAAATGAGAAAAGATAGATCAGACCTACAGTTGAGGTAAATTGGAGCAGTTCCACTAACTTCAGCAGATCTATTTTGAGTTGCATGAACTCACTGAAGATCTAAACATATACCAGCAACTTGTACACAGGTTTGAGTAAACTAGGTCTAACAGAGTACTTTCAAATGCAGTGACATCCTGATTGCTTTATCAAGTAATAGGATGGGCAAGAAATTTGGAAGATAACAGTTTTGATGGGAAAGGAAAAGACAGATGGAGCCATCATCATTGTTTTTTGTGAGCTCCAGTTATTCCACCGGCAATCCATACTGAAAAAGTGGCCTCCTGGCTTAAAAGGAGGCACACCTGCATGTGTTTCAGAAAGGAAACAGGAAGGGAAAAGGGAAGAAAAAGGAAAGAGGAAGACTCCACACTCTGGTTGTTTCAGGCTTCTCCAGTCTTGTATATTGGGAAACTGTGCCAAAATTTTATCATTTAACACCTGGAGAGAAGTTCAAGCCCTGGTTCCAGTGGCTCTTATCTATACAACTGAAACCTCTTTCCAAACAACATACACTAACACCCAGAAGATATTTTAGACCAGAATAAATACGCCCTATGCTCGAATTGAATCAGGTTATCTTTGCTGATTTAATAGGATGTTTTAAAAAATAAAATGAAAAAGCATTATCCTGATACTGCTTCAATGTATCCACTGGACAAAATGCTGTCCTTCAACAAGTGAGAAAACTGAATAGACTTCATCCCATCAGCTCTACCACCTGTGGAAAAATTAATGCATTTTGATTGCTGCAGAATTACTTCTGAGAAAAAGCTTCTTTGGCAAAGTGCAGAATCATTGCAGCTCCTGACTGCACGTGCAGTTTTTGACTGATTCTGTAAACTTAACTTTCAGTGTCTTTCTGCTCTACCTCTTTGTTTCTCACAGACCTGTTAGCCATCACACACATACCCACAGGAACAGTCAGACTACCAGCAGATATTTTTTGCCATACAGGTGCTGGAAAATTCCTTCTCCTTCCAAACTGCTACATGGTGAACTTCAAGAAGTTTCTCTGTACTCTTAAGAAAAGCCCCAAACTGCTACCAGCGTTGGCACCCTCCTGCACCAGTATGGTCAAGCTGTCAGGCTGCTCCATTTCTGTAAACAGGTCAGATATATTTCCACTGGAAATGATTTTATAAAATGGCAAAATTTACAGTTTGCTGTATGGTGGTTACAGTGTCTGTTGAAGATGTAAGGTTCTGCAGCATCCTGAAGAAATGGTAAATCCTAAAGACAGCTTTCATTTTTAGCTACAATCAATTAACATAATCTATTTTTCAATTTTCCCAGGCCCTTTTTACATTCTCTAGCTAGGAGCTTAACCTCTTTTCCAAACCCTAACATGGCTAAAAAACACTTGATATTGCTCTCATTACTTATAGAAATCAGAACAGGTTTTGCATTTGACTACACAAAGAAGTTTTATTTCAGTGACTTGAGGTGCTAGGGTTTTTCCAAATGTGACTCAAGCCATGATTTCCTGTTGAAATAAGCTTTTATCCTCTATCAAAGAGATTGTGTTATGAGAAAATTCAAATTATTTTATTCTGGACCTTGTCTAATTAAATTGAACAATAAAAAATTTTATCCTTTATGACCGCCAAGCAATTTAGTGACCTGGTGACAGGGAATTAAGTCAGTCTTCTTCCTTTGAAATGACAGCTGAAATAAGAGAGGCACTGTTCTTTGTCTACTGTATGTGTGCTGGAGAGGAGGCAGAGGGGGAAGGATGGGAAAAGGACAATACATACTCAGAAAAATCCTGCTCCTGTTGCAACTGCTGAATTGTTTCCCATTAACTTTCCTAAGGGCAGAATTTTCCCCACTGTGTCACATCTTGCAGGACAGCTTGATAAAATAGCAAACTAGCAAGCAAAAACCCCCACCTTGCTTCCACTACAATTTATAATATCCCCCAGACTGTTAATCTAAAAAAACTTGTTGTTAATCTAAAAAAGCACGTTGTTCATCCAAAAAAGCTCTTTGAATCTATTTGTCTGCCTTTCTCTTTCTTTGACATCCCTTACTGTAAACAACCGTGGAGCAGGAAGAGCGCATGCTAGCTCATTAAAGGTGTGTGCCAATGAACTTGTAATTTAAATATGACGCAGTGGGAACTGGATGAGGGACATTTGAGTATAAAAACAGGAGCATCTAAAGGATGAGGGTAGTGGCAAATTCACCAGCACTATAGTCTGCAGCCTGCCCAACAAAGATGGGAGATAGAGCCTCAGAGACAGGTGACACTGTGGCTGCCTAGAAAGTTTTCCCCTTTGCACCGCTAAAATTATCTTAATTATAGAAACTTAACTCAATTGGCATACAGTTGCTTTCATTCAGTAATAAAATTGCTCAAAGTAGCGCTATCCAAGACAAAAGAGGCACGTATATCTGGAAATAAGTAAGTCTGTTTAGCACATTATATTGGCATGATTATTTTTTATAAAAATCATGTCCCATCTAACGCATTTTCCAGGGCATCCAGTCTTTGGGTGGCTGTTTTATACACATATATACACACAGATCACAGTGTGATAGGAAGATCACCTATAAGCGTCAGTGGGTGTTTGTCTATCCAACAAAACCATAAACAAGAATCAATTTTATACAAATGATCTTCATAAATTGGCTGAAAGCTTGTAAGATAATAACAAATGGACCAAAAAAAAAAGCATCTATTTTGGTGCCACTTACCAACTAATGTTAGTTACTTCTCACTAGACATCCCACTTGTATGGATGAAAGACTGTTTTATTTCATTCTCCACAAACTGGCATGACTGTGCATTACCATTGGGCTCCACTGGAAAAGGAAAAAGGCAGTATCAACTGTCTCTCATTATGTGGCAGAGTCCATCTGGAACAAAGTTTCTGTTAGCCTGCATAGATTAAGTCTAACTGCTAATAACTGTAATTAATTAACTTCCATGGATAGAAAAAGATGAAAACAAGCTGAAGAGCAAGACAGTTTCAAGCAAAAGATGTTTCTACGGCAGCTGAATACTCCCTGTTTTCACACCACAGTTGCAAAAGTTCCTGGTTTGGGCTTGTAGCTTTCCTTGGGGTGGTGGCATTAATAATTTCCAACAGTGACAGACTTCAGAGAGTCAAAAGAATTTGGGCTGTAGTGTCAGGAAATAGGAATGTAAGCCACGCAAAGAGAATATGGAGTTTTTTTAATGTCTTTAGATTTTAAATCCTTTTAAGGGGTAGCATTGCAGGCGTCAAGTGCTCTAGCAAATCATTAATGATAATATGAAATCCCAGCAGAATTATAGCAGCTATTTCACCGTGAATTTGGCCATTCAACCGTGTAAAGAGAGTCCTTTCTACCTCTGAGTCATTACGAAAAAAAGTCATCTTTCCACCAATCTAGCAGGGTAGCCTGATCAGACACTAAAACTGGAAGAGTGACCCATACTGGCTCTATTTCTTACTCAGTATAGAGCTAAGAAAATGTGTGACTGGAAAAATTCACACAAGAATAATTCTTGAAGGACTATAAAATATCTCAAGAAGTTGGTGAGCTGCAAAGTGTTGCAGGCTGGAAAAGTTCTTGGAGGGAGCATCCCTATATGCTTGTCTTCTTCTCATCCTTCCTAGGCACCCACTCCTGAGCTGTGTTTGGTTTTGGGAAAATGCAAGAATATTTTTATTTCAGAATGCCTGTTATTCCTTGAAAAAAAACAGGTCCATCCAGACTTCCTTTTCTTTTTTTTTTTTTTTTTCCTTTTTAATTAAAAAGAGGAAGAAAATTGAATGAAAATAGCAATCAATATGGAGGGGAAAAAAATGGGACATTCTTCCACAGCTTGTTCGTACAAGAGCGAATTGCTCTTACAGGCATCAGACTTGACAGTCTTTGCTGGATTCTTCAAGACAACTTTATCTCAGCTAGAGGAGACTGCACCTAGCTGCTTACTTACTGAAGCTTAAACTGTTTTACTAGTGCCACAGTGTGCTGTTTTTTGATTGGTCTTCTGACTAGGCTGATGTTATATCATCTTGTTATATTATCTCATGTTATATCACTTCAGAACTGTTGAGCCTTTTACTCCTCATAAGGTTCTGGCCTCAGAGGTATTCAGCCTATTCCCAGATTGGTTCTTCACTCTGTAAAAGAGTTTCTGAAGTCTGACACCTTCTAAATGCATTGAAGTTTCCCTCTTGTTATGGGACGAGAAGTAGTGGCTAGAAACGTCCAGATGACCTCTTTTGCCTCTCTTGCTTCCCCTCTAATTCACTTTCTGCACTGGTCTGACAGAGCCTGAGATGGTTGCACATCAGGCCACATTGCAAGACTTGTCTATTATTCTGTCTTTTGCCAAAGAGGCTGATTTGAAGGGGGGTGATTTTTTGTGAGGCTTCGGAAGTGTTGAACTGACTTTTCTGTCACTTTCACTACATTTTACTTTCTGCGGGTTACAGCACTGATGGAAATATCCTTATAGTCTATGATAGGCACATTCTATAAATAGCATGGTAAAGAAATTGAAATGTTTTTAAAAATTAAGGATCTCCCAAAAGTTTTACAAGTATAGGCACTGTACATCATCAACCAAAAACAATCACTGCATCTTTATTTTTGTCAAAAGATATGTATAAGTAGGAAAACTATGCAGTTTAATTTGCTTCTTGGTATTAGTTTTCATAGTATTTGCCAGTAATGGCAACATTATAATTTGCAGAATTAATTAATGATCTGGCATCTGATTTTGATTCATTAATGCTTAAGCCAGCTAAGTCCCAATTATCCACTGGAATATTTATTCCTTAACAAGCTTTTAGCTAATGTGATTTTAAAAATATGAAAATAGGTCTTAACTTGCCTTTAAGAAGTGACAACATTGTAACACTCCTCTACAAAATAAAGGAACCTTCATATTTTTTCCCTATTATAGTTACACTCAAAATTAGACGTGGGGATTTGCAATGTATTCACTAAACATATATTATATCTATATATACCTGGAACCTGACTTCAATTTAGTGTTGATTAAAAAACGTACTGAATTGGAAACTGTGTAATAAAGGATGCCTAAATCATACTGACCCAGAATAGCTCACTCAGTCAGACAGTTAGCAAATAAGTGCACGAGCAAGCAGATGATACGAGAATTCAAAATTAATTCTATTCTCAGAGGATGCATAGACTAGGAGATAGCATCTGATTCTATCTGCAGAGGTGTAAACCCAGAGTAACGCCTTGGCTAAAGCCTCGTTATCCTGAATTTGATAGCTTATCCTCCAAATGATCAGAATTGGACTCTTCTGTGCCCAAGGCTAGGTTAAAGTAGCTGAAATATCCAGTACTAGAGTAAAGTAGCTGAAATATCCAGTACTACTTCATGACATTTTTGTGATGCAACTGAAAGTCTGTCCTGATTTCCAGGTATTTATTATTTATTACTAATCCATTTACCAAAGTAATTTAAAGACTCCTGATTTTTTCTCCAAATGACTGGTATTTTTAAAAGTTCAATCACCACATTCTTCAGGAAAATCTGCCTGATGCAGTTGTGCCTTGTGCTGCAATTGTGTTATGATAGGGGGCATTCAGAAACTGCATACCTTTGATTTGGGATCTTGAGGCACCAGTTTCAGAGCTGATCTGATCACGAGAAAATGCTTCTATTGCTGGGCTCTGATGTGATGATCCTGCCTGCTGTCATTGTACTTTGTCCCCACTCACATCAAAACTGAAACGTGTGGTTACAAAGTTGCATAAACAAACGAATCATGAATGTTTTAAGCAAATAATCTTAGTTAATCACTTTAGTTAGTGAGATTTATTTTGAAAGTACCTTCCAAAATCTTTCAGGCGTTATGTAAATGTTAAAAAATATAAAACTGAGCCCTCAGTGTCGCAGTACCTGAAATAACTCATTTTCTTCTGAAATCATGCTTCCTTCTCCTAAGGAGTCATTTGATGCCCTCCCAATACCTGCATATCACTGTAATGTCATTGGTGCTACTGTAGTTGTTCTTAGTTCACACTGCTGTGACAGCTAGAGCTTTCCTTACCCTTCCCATCAAGAAAAGCCTGAGACGAACATCTGAGAGTGTCTTCCTTCCCATTTTTAAACCAGTAACATCCAAGATGGGAAGTCAGTCCATAAAGGCAGGACTTTTAACAGAGTGAGCTGTAATGCCAGCTTCTCTTGTCTTGAAAACCAAGGAGCTGTTAGCTCAGCCAGTTCTCAAATGGCTACCCCAAAACTACCAAATGACAGGACTGCTGAAGTCCCAAGCCATCTGTGGTCTTAAAAATTAAAACTTACTCCTGAGTCAGATCCTCTGCCCCACTGAATCCACTCTGCAATGCTCTAGGGACTCAAGCCATCTCTAAAACCAGCTTATGCGGCCAAAGCAGAACTCCTGGTTAGTCACAAAATCAGCTACCAGAGACATATTAGAGCCAACAAAGTACTCAATCTCCAGTTACTGAAGCATAAGGAAAACTCTAAGGTACCTGGACTGTTATGGCAAGAGTTCATTTGGACTAAGGTAAATCGAGATGGCTGAGCTGGATCTCAAAAGCTAGGGCTGGACTGCTGGAAGAACAAGCTTTCTCAATTGCTTAGAGAAAAGGAGTGAGCTGAGAAACCAGAGCAGCCGTGATTGCTTTTAATCAACTGAATGAAGAGGAAGGAGGGGAGGTGAAGGCTTGGAAAGAAAAATACGTAGGCCTTAAAAAGTTCCAGCTGCTGCTCTATAATGGAGTCGTGGTTCCTTATGAAAGGTGGAATAGTTAGGCCACCTGGTGGTAAACAGCAAACCAACAACTTTTGCAATTTCCAAGCCACAGTAAATATCCCCAGGATCAGAGATCTCTGGGGATTGCCATAGGCTGGGAATCTTTATTCCAAGGTGGCTGGTGTGCAGCTTACCGCCAGGAGACAGCAGCCAGTGGCGGCTTCCATCAGTTGCTGTTCAGGTGCAGTGCAGAAAAGGCAGGTTTATCTGGCCTCTGTCCAATTTCCGCCAGACAATTGGCTCCATCACAAAATCATGCACCACAGCCAGCCTCTTCTTTGCCTCAGGAGGGCAGCAAGGGAGACAGCAATCCAGGGACAGCTGAAACTAAGTAAGCTTGTGAAGTAAGAGCTTGATGTGATGCTTGTTAAATGGCTAAATGAGAACCCCTGACCCTAAATGCAGCATGAGGTCTATGCAGGCAGATCAAGCGAGGCTCGTGTGAACGGTCACAATTGCACATTTGGGATTCATCTTTTAATGAATATTCTGCAATATAGTTGTCATTTCTGTGTCTATAGTTTGTTTCTTTTGGCAAATCTACTCATCAGAAGTACTGCAAAGTATCCAGCAAATGTCCACAGGAGGTATCAAACCTGTTGGTGAAGTCCTTCTTCAGCAGCACTTCTAAGTACTACTGTTTCAGAATGTAGCTTAGCTGGACAATGCTGTATTACCAGAGGGCATTCACAGGTGGGTTCAGTACACACAAAGGAATATAAATGGAAATGTTTTTGAAAATGTATGTAATTCTTCTTAAGTAAAGAACTTCCAGTTGTTTTGCCCAATTCTGTCCACTGGAGCTTTAGTCCGACCGTAGTGAGAACAAGTAACTGTCTCCAGCCATTGCTGCTCGCCTATGCCTTGCTCCTAGCTGCTCTCTTCTTGCTGTTCTTGCCTGATTCTCTCCTCACATTCCCTAACACTTAAAAGCTCACCAGACTTGTGACTCACATTTTAATCTTCTCCAAGTCACAACGTTTATTTCACAGGATGCCCAATTAAAAGGTAATTCAATCTGCTCTGGAGTTGTTTCCTTCCCCTCTGGTGATTAGTATAACCTGAATAATGTAGGAAGCATAGGCAAAAAAGGCAGTAAACAACTTCAGTGACATTGGGAGACCAACTTTTTCCACTGAAGAAGAGGTGAAAATGGTACGCATGACAAAGTTACCATGGGTCATAAATTCTAATGCTCTCTGACTCTGAAGAATGGAACGGAAAATTATACCTTAGTATGTCTTAGGGACTCCCTTCAAGCCTGGGGAAACATGAGTAGATGTGATGTTGTGCAAGCTACACAACGTGAAAGAAAATCTCTAGCCCAATTTTCCCTATCCTTTCAAGCACTCATTGCTGCCCTTTATTGAAACTAGTGCAGATATGCCAGTTCCGGCCTTCAATGCAAATGCTGAAGTTCCATGTCCTCAAAGGGCAGCAGCAGACTCCTGCCCATCAGTTGCTGCACGCTAATGTCCAGAAGCCCTAAAAAATGCATCAGCTACCAGCTTGCTGAATGACTGAAGGGGATTTTCATCATGGCACAGACTTGCATATTTTCTTGGTATTTTCTTTTCATCTTCACACAGGCATGTCAAGTGCCATGGGTTGCACGCAGATGTAACTCTACTTGTTATCTGCTCCACAAGTGCTCCATGAGTATCCTTCGGTAGCACCTGAGGCTTACATAGAAGGCACGGAAATAGAATCATAGAATCATAGAATAGTTAGGGTTGGAAAGGACCTTAAGATCATTGAGTTCCAACCCCCCTGCTATGGGCAGGGACACCTCACACTAAACCATGCCAACCAAGGCTCTGTCCAACCTGGACTTTAACACCACCAGCAATGGAGCATTCACAACTTCCCTGGGCAACCCATTCCAGTGCCTCACCACCCTTACAGTAAAGAA
>JANRGW010037835.1:4149-14776 GCA_024733675.1 Psilopsiagon aymara
CCCATCCCTGCAGTGCTCAAGGCCAGGTTGGACACAGGGGCTTGGAGCACCCTGCGCTATGGAAGGTGTCCCTGCCCATGGCAGGGGCTGGAACTGGATGAGCTTTGGGGTCCTTTCCAACCCGAACCTGGCTGGTATCCTATGATCCTGTCTCCCTCTGGCTTGGGGGCTTGCTGGAACATCTGCATGTGCAGTGCTGTGGATCTGCTCAGGGTTGCATTTCATTTCTGTGGTCTCTTAGAGGACTTGCTGCTTGGAGCTGTGGACCCCAAACTGTGCGTTTTATGGGAGGATGCTCTGGGGCTCATCCAAAACCATATGGAGTTGGTGCCTGAAGGCCTTTGGGCTCTGTCTGACTTAGGCTTCTTCTCCTTGAAGCCTTGTCATTCCAGTGAGGAGTCTTTGGCTTTTCTCCATCCAGGTGGCAATCAGTAAGAGCTACGCCAAGTAGCTCCTAGGTGTTTTGTCCCTCATGTTTTGGACAGGATGTTTGATAACTTCCTTCTGCATGTGGGAGAGGAAAACCGCTCTCTTTCCTCGCTTTTAACTAGGCAGTGGGAAGAGACCTGATTATCTCCTACTGTGCCTGAGGGCAAAGGCAGTGACCAAAATATCCAGGAAAATGGGTCTGGAAATCACGTGCAAAACTATAACTGATCTTTAAGTCGGTTTGTGTCGCCAGCCCTTTCTCAGGGTGTTGGGATCTGCTTCCACTTACGCAGAGATTTAATGAGCTGTGTTAGAGAGATGGACAGTGAGAAGGTCTAATGGTCCTTTCCCATTGCAGTCTAGAAAGCAATGTGCCTGTCTTGGTCTGCTCCTTCTCTTGGGAATTGTTCCCCATCACCTTCAAGAGCGCAGGGAGAGGGTTTCCCCTTTCTGCAGGTAGAGGTGAGGAGATGCTGAGGGTGGTGCTGGGTTCCAAGGTGAGCTGCAGATGTGCTCATACACCTCCCAGCCCCATGGGGAATGGAGACAATGCCTTGAGGCTGCTTTTCTCTGCACAACTGCATGGGAGGGCGCAGGGACACCCACTGCCATGTCACCGGACTGCTCCCCTAAGCCTTGTGTTGTGCAGCTTCATCTCTCAGACCTTATTCCTTGCTAAATTTAGGAGAAACTCCCAAATGCCTCCAAAAGTAGTGGAAAGCAGGCAAGTTTTTCTGCTGTACTTCAGAAGGAAAGCAGCCTGAATGGTTCCCTGAACCACACCAATGTGTCATATGGTTCCCTAAAACACACCAATATGTGTCATATGATTCCCCCAGGTTCATATGACTGTAATAAATATTGTGCAATAGCAATGGATTCTGTAAGGTCTTTACCCTCTATTTTCTTTCCCCTACCACCTACCTGGCATAATGCATGGAAATGTGTGTGCTGCTTAGGGTGGGATGGTGGTCATTGCGGTTGGAATACCTCTTTGGAGCTGGAGCAGGGTCTTGCTGTGCACTAGTTAAGTTAACCAGCTAATTCCCTGCACTGCGTGATAATGAAGCATCTCCTGGTCTGTAAACTCGTTTGTGCTCAGCTGAATGCAGAAATACCTTCCTTCCAGGGTGTATTTTCAATGCAAGGTATCACCCTGCCTTGAGTGAAACAATCCTTAAAATATTTACTGCACAAGGTGACAAATCCAGACACTGCGTGCACATAATCCCAGCTACCTACATCATCATCAAATCAACACGCTCCGTAATATCAAACACATCAATCACTCTGTTTCTAATAGTGTCTGCATCCACATACTGTCTGTGTCGAAACCTCCTACAGGTCTGGGATGACTTACTGCACCCAGGGCTGCGGCTGGATTCTGCACGCTGTGCTTTAGTAGTGGTTGATGACATTGGCTCTTGTGCATCCACCAGCGTATTTCAGCTGAGCACCAGCCAATTCTGCACATAAAACTGGCTGATGGTTTTCTTTTGAAAAGGCTTTGCTTTCACTCTATACAGACTTCACCTCCCTTCTCTGCCCCTGTGTTGTACTTCGCTCTGATTTCCCCCATCCGTCTCTCTCTATTCAGGTTTGTCAGTCTCCACTTGTTTGGAAGCATTAGTCCTCCATCCTTCCTTCCCTCTCTGCTCTCAGCCCACCCCTTTCCCCCTCCACACTAGGGCTGGGGACACAAATCCCTAATCTTTTGATGAGATAATGGCCCCTTGCTGTGCAGGGGTGGGTTTGTGGTTGTAAGAGGCTATTTCAGCGTTGTGGATTCTGCTTGCTGCTCTCTCATTAAATAATTCAAATGCAGTTTCCAGGCATTAAAAGTATGATCTTTCTGACTCTAAGGTCATCTGTTTTCATGACCCTGGAGGGCAGAGGCTTTGCCATGGCTTTTCTGCCAGGCGTATGGAGTAAGGAGAGATGGATGCTCCTACCTTGGCTGGTTTTCCTTCCTCCTGCTTGCAAGCTCCCAGCTAACCCCCTACTGTTGGCACACACAGGAAGAAGGCTCCTTCCTTGGTGCTCTGCATCACTCTGAGTGACATTCACTGGTCTTCCCTCTTCTTTCCATCATCTCTGTGCTGTTCTTGTCACGTTTGCCATTTTCCTGTTCCCATTTCCAGCCCCAGTTTTTGGCTGTGGTCAGTTTTTGAGCATCCGGCTGTGCTGCTGCTTGGTGGCCTGAGTCCACCCCCCGTTGCTCTGATGGCTGAGCAATGTAATACATGGAAATATTACATTTTCCATGTAATATTGAACACAAAGCTTTTTGTGTTTTAAGCATCCTTCTTAAATGGTGGGGCCCAGAATTGTGCGCACCAGTGCCTTACCTTGAGCCCTGTGTGCTCCCTGCAGCTTCCTAAGGAGGGGACATGGAGAGAGAGGTGCTGAGCTCTTCTTGAGACCCAGGGACAGGACCCCTGGGAATGGTTCAGAGCTGCGTCAGGGAAGGTTCAGACTGACCATGAGGAAGCTATTTCTAACCAAGAGAAGAGGTTGTAGATATTATACTGAGAGTGACTCCTGGACTCAAGATCTGTCACCTCTTGGGAAGGATAATCCATAGATGAGGAGGAGATAGATCAACGTGCATTGCAGGTTTTGTAGCTTTACACAGGCTGGTACCCTGCGTGCGAGGGTTACACCTGGAGATGCAAGACTGAATCCTGATAGTTAATAAAAATACCATCTGAAGATGGCTAAGGGTTTTCATAGGTATTTGTGTTTTGCTTTCTGGCTCGGGCATTGCTAGCGGTGAAATGTCCAAGCTTTCCTTTTTGGTTGTAAGGATTAAGCACTTAGATTAAAAAAACAATTCACCCCATGGTGAATTCACATTCATGGGTGTCCTTCGTGCTGGCCTTTAAACATCCAGTACTGTGTGTTCACACACAGGTTTGGCTGGGTGGGATGAAAGCCCAGGGAGAGTTTGTGATGTCTGTGCATGTTAACGATGTGGTCACCTAAAAGGGGCTGCCAGCTTTAGGCTTGGAGATGAGAAATATGGGAGTTTAGTAGGAAATACTTAGGGTATTTTACCATCCCAATGGGACCTGCCATGGGGGGTTCTTTTATCCTTTGCTTCAGGCAAGGAGAGAGAAGCAGTGAGGATTTGATAAGATGCTCTGATCTAACAGCTCTGCTCATGCTGATGGAAACACCTGCAGAGGTTTGCACGCGGTCAGCCAAGACAGGCAGAAAGATGCCAAGTGCTGGGGAAGAGCCTTGAGTTTATTGTAGGTGGGTGGTGGGATCTGTGCTATCCAAGCACCAAAAATAGCACATGATGCTGTCCTCACTGCATTTTATAGCCTGGCTGAGTCATCCATCTACCTTTTTATTAGCAGTATGGGTGCTGCTGTGTTGGGGATCTTCCTTGTTGGCTTGTCATCCTGTCTTGAGTGGTGATTGCTTGTCAGTGAGGATGCTGGTGGGATTTGCCTGAGTTCTCGTGCTGCTGATTGAGCTCCCAGGGCAAGTGGTGGAGAGGAGACTTGGAAAAGGGGGAAGATTTTCTTGTACAGCACCCTACACAATCATAATATCTATGTAAGAGAAATGGAAAACAACTCGCTGCTTCAGAGAGCAAATTAAACTTTGTGTGATAAGGGAAAAGAGCAGAGAAGGGTCTCTACAGAAGATCTTTCATCCTATCCTACTAGGATGAGGGGAGCTGGGGATCCTCTCTAGCCTCTGAAAGGGGCCTGGGCTCCTTATTGTTTGCATCTCTGCAAGGGAAATTACATTTTGTCTGAGATCTTATGGACCCCATCCTTGCCTGATCTCTGCTCTTGACTCTTTTTCCCTTCTCCTCCCTGTTTCAGCTCATTCCTTTAAAACCACGGATTGGCAGAGGTGGTTCCTGCTGCAGTCCGTGGAATATGTGGTGCAGGGAGGCAGGTGTTTGTATGGGCTTCTGGAACTGGTGTGGAGCCACCGGTTGTGTACGGTTAGTGGAAATGTTTGGTCCACTGATTATCCTTCTTGGCAAAGAAGAAGGTCAAAAATCAGGGCATCACTGGCTGCTTAGAGATGTTAGAACAGGATAGTTCAGTTGGAAGGGACCTACAGTCCAGTCCATGTTCACCTCCTGCAGATGGTGAAGAACTCAACTCCAGGCTGAGTTCCGCAGGGTGATGTGAGAAGAGGATGGATTTGGGGAAAAGAGTGTAAAAGGGGAAGAAGAAGAGCAATAAAGCATGAGAGCAGCTTTGAAACTTGCAGGTGACTCTGGGCAGCTTGTGCAAGGGGAGAAGAAATATGCTAGTGAGGGTTTTCATCTGTGTGGTCATCCTAATGCTCTGAGGGTTTTGTGGCCTACTAACCCCAAATGTTTAAATGCCTCATTTCTAAGAGGATAGTTTTAAGAAGGTGAAAAAGAAGTGCTAGAACAGCTCTTGTTCATTTTAAATACGTTCTTAGCAGCAAGCCTGGCTGCCATGCTACTATAGGGGATGCTCCACGGCGAGGGGTGCATGGGGAAGCTCTCCAGGAGTGTTGCTGGAGGTACCAAGATAGGTTGAATGAATAAATGGAAAAATTGAATAGACAGACATCCTCACTGTGGCTCTGGAGAAAACAACCTTCTCAAGCAGCACCAAGCTGGTGCGATCTCCTTCTGTACAGCCAGGCACACAAACCTGAGCAACTTCCCATGGAACATACTCCATTGTGGTTTGGTTCCCCTCCACTGTTTTGAAGTGGTTTTGTTTCTTTGGCCTCCGTTTCCTGCCTGTCTTATTAAAGATGATCTCCAGTGGAGATGAAGGGAAGACCAAGCCGTTGGTGCCAACCGTGTGAGCCCTTCTGCTGTGTTGAGACAGGTTATTAGTGAGACTGCTGACTGCTTGGTCTTAAAAAGCCCAGCGCCGAGAGGGGCGGCAGCACTGTGGTTGGGTCTTCACCTCTCATTTTCCCATCCAGAGGATCAGAGTCTCCTCTCACCTCCCTGCTGGCATTGGATGGACTCACTCCAGGAGTTTTGACTTCTGTCAAGGAACAGGGAATAAGTGCAAAAGGGTCTGAGATGCCTCAAAAGAGGCGGTATCCCAGCAACTAAAGACGAGCAGGAAGAAACCCAGACAAAATACTTGATATCTAGCAACCTGTTTGTTTTAGAAGCTGCTCCTGAGACATCAGTGCTTGTTAGCATTAATCTGACACTTCCTTGGTTTTCATCTTGCTCTCCTCCGGGTGGGGAAAAGCAGTACTTTTTCTGATGTTAGACATCAAGAAAACAGGCTCCTGTCTGCTGCTGTGGGGATCCCAGCTGGAGTGGGGGGATGCAGCCTGCCTGCAGCACGCTGATTGCATTATGCACAGAGCTCACGTTTCTAATTCATACTTCCTCATCCTTTAAACGTAAAAGGCACCCAAACCTAAGTAATGGGGGGAAGAAAAGCTGGTGCATAATAAGGCTAAAGTTCATTGTGATGAAGACATGCTGCTGCTGTGGAAGAAGATCAGCATCAGGCCAGGATATGCTGTGAATTAGTTAATGCTCTGCCTCTTGAATAATGTTTTTGGAAGGAGGAATTAGTGCACATTTATTGCTTTATAAATGGCTTTATTTAGTGTTGTATCAACACAGGTGTGGAAAGCCTTGAAGGGAGATTTCACTCTTGTATGGATGGGCAGGGTGTTGAGGTGCTGATGGTTAGGAGGACATGGTTCAAACGCTGAGCAAAACCCTACACAAACTGCAGCGAGTGAAATCCTGGTTAAACAAATGCTATAAAACCTGGGCCCTCGAGGGAAGACTCAAACTTTGCAATACAAATTGCTCCTGATGTGATAAAGCAGGAGAATATTTAGCTGCCCGTGAGCTTTGATGGATCAGAAAAAGCTTTGGAGTCTCTCTCGTGATGGAGGAGGTGGTAGGATTGAAGGTGTCAGCACCAGGGCTTCAGCCCTGGCTTGGAGTAATTGGTTGTAGATTTGCTTGTGGTTTCATTTCATTAACTCTGCACTGATTCTCTGTTACTCCTTGAGGCAGAGGAGTTGGTCTTGGGCTCCACATCACTCCATGTGCATCCTGCCTGTGAGCATGGGCTCCAAGTCAAACTCCCCTGAGCCCATGTTGTAGCATAGTGACGAACTGCAGGGAAGGTGGGTGCGAAATTGCTCTGAAATCCTTACCCTGCCCTCAGGGACGTGCTTCCCCCAAACACAGAGAGACTGAACTGTGCTTGGATGGATGCTACCTCATGTCCCTCCTGCTTCTTGGCTGTTGTCCATGGCCGAGGGTGCAGGTAGGACCCTTGATGTCCAGCATGGCACAGAGCAAAACAAAGAGGCTTTGCCAAAAGACAGGTCTATGCATCAACCACCAGATCGCACCATGCAGTTCCTCAGTTCTCTGCTGTAGCTGGGACACCGCAGCTCCAAAGCAGCAGCCCTGCACTACCCCCCCATGACTCCTTGTTCTTCCAGCAAGGTCACCTCACCAACATCTGCTTTGCCTTCACCCATTACTGGTTTTTACCTCCTAGCACCCAGCTGGGCGCAGCACATGAATCTTCAGTCTCCCCATGAGTGCGAGGGTTGGAACTGCCTCTGAATTGACAAAGTTCAGGTGAACTTTGAGAAGGGAACGTTTATGCTGACGTGAAAAGGGGTTTTTTTGCCATTGCTGTAGGTATTTTTGTTGCTGTTTAATGAGATCGGTGCTCTAGGTTTGGGGCCAGCTGTTCGCTTTGCAGACAGGCAGAACTGCCAGCATCACACTCCCGCTGCTTTCATCGTGTAATGAGCTTGTTAGCAATTAGTTGCTATTGGAACCGACTGCCGTGGCATGGAGCAGCAACGCAAGGAGCTCGGTGTTGGGAAAGTGGGGTTTTAATGGGAGCTGGGTGGAGAGAGGCTGGAATATAAATGGTTCCAAGACTGATGGGTAGGATATGTCAGGATGAGTGGCTCGCTCTTATGGTAGTTCCTTTGGCCTTCTGTGGACAGTTTGGAATTATAATACACAGATGTAGTTTGGGGCTTCATATATACATATAAATTGGGGATATGAAGACAGGCTGAAAAAGTTGGGGCTGTTCATCCTGGAGGAGAGAAGCTGCGTGGAGACCTCAGAGCGGCTTCCAGTGTCTGAAAGGCACTACTACAAGGATGCTGGAGAGGGATTCCTCATTAGGGACTGTAGCACTAGGACAAGGGGTGATGGGTTCAAACTGAAATGGGAAGTTCGGATTAGATCTAAGGAAGAAGTTCTTTACTGTGAAGGTGCTGAGGCACTGGTGCAGGGTGCCCAGAGAAGTGGTTAATGCTCCATCCCTGGCAGTGTTCAAGGCCAGATTGCACAGAGCCTTGGGCGATATGGTCTAGTGTGAAGTGTCCCTGCCCATGGCAGGGGGTTGGATCTTGAGGTCCTTTCCAACCCAAACCAATCTGGGATTCTATGGTTCCATGTATTTTTCTGTTTAAAACATTTCCAGTCTGGGAATTTTTCTGTCTCTCCTAATTGGTGTGCTGGGGAATTCAGTGGAGAACTTCATTCTCTCTAAAGTCTTTTTCCAACCTGGCCCTACCCATCTCTGCAAGCAGATGTGGATGACACAGTGCATCCTGGGGAGAACGGGATGTGCTTCAGCTGCTTCACAGGATGCTTCCTGGGGCAACAGGAAGGTTTTACAGCGGGGGGCTTGTCCTGGTTGTTGTTCCAGAGCCAGGATTTTTGCCAGGCTCACTGGGTGGAAATGAATTGTGGATAGGTTCTACCTAACTGCAGGCATGTTGGAGGGCTGACCTAGGACTTCTGACTGTACTGAGCTTTTCCTTGCAGTTGGGTGCTGCCCACAGGGGCCATCCCAGAGGTCTGGGTTCCTGCCCCATGTTTTCTTGCTGGATTAATAAACCTGAGCTGTGTGATCAGGGTTTGGACAAACCTTGGAGGATATCTTGAAGGATATCCATCTGTGAGGCTTGGTTATGAACAGATGCTGTTGTGGGAGTTGCTCATAGTCCCATTAGCCATTCCTGATGGGATTTGCTCCCCTGGGCAGGACTAGCCCGTTATTACGCACAAATACTGTCATTGCCAGGACCCAACAGGGGAAGACAAGCCCATGGGGAGCAGCTCTGATGGCTACAAGCCTCATGTGTGCCCTTTGTGGTGCTGGGTGGCAGGAACAGAGGGCAAAATCACTGCACCTGAGTCCACACACTCAGGGCTGCTTTAGGGCTCATCTCATTTAAGCTCTTTCCAAGGCTGATGCAGGACACAGCTGAACCTGGCAGAGCTCTGAGCTGTGGGCTCTGCTGTTGACTGCTTTGAGGTTTGTACCCTCCTGGTTTGCTAAAAGCAGACACAATTTCTTCCCAAGCAAAGTTGGGCACCTGTGTTTAAGCAACCTCTTGCTGGTCCAGACTGTGTATTTCAAAGCTGGGCTGCTCCCAGGAGCCTTTCTAAAAAGGATCCTTGTATTAGAAAAGAAAAATGGAGACAGGATCATTGCTTTTGCAGAGTTTCTGTTGCTCTCCCCCTGTTCTGTTTCATTCATCTTCCTTTCCAAAAACCACCAAACCGTAATGGCTCAAATCCTCCAAGCAAATTAATCCTTGGAAAGGTTCACGAGTGGAGGTGGGGGAAGGGAAATAATAAACGTGGCTTTTGGGAATGTCCTAAGGAAAGAACAAATCAAGAAAGAAATGAAGCTTATTTTTGCAAGCTGCTTTAATTTAACCCTGGTGGCAGTGGCCCTCCCGTTCCGCAGATGCATTCGCAAGGCACTGAGGCTTTGCAGATGCCGCACACGTGTATGTCCAGCTTCCTGGCCGTCATGGCCACATGCAGTAAGGAATTGGTTTCCCTTCCTGGCTCACATGGCTATCGGATGTAGGAAGTTAATAATGAAATGAAGCTGAAGGCTTGTATTGACAGTGAAGTTTGCATGCAAAGGGGGGCTTACTCTTATTTGGCAATAAATAAAGGAACCCACTGAGGTTTGCTCGTGACACACAACCAGAGTTGTGTATTTGGATCAGAGAAGTGTTTTCCCAGGGGCTCTGCTCTCTCTGAGCTGCAGCCAGGGGTTAATGAGGGTTAAAGTTAGCCTGCAGCCACCGATGCTGTGTGTGTGTGTGTTCACATTCACATGCGCTGGTATGTGTGAGGATGCAGATGAGTGGCTGATGAAAACTTCTGATCTTCTATCCCAAAACCTGTTTGTTAAGGAAAGGCAGGGTCACTGGCTTCTTTATTTACGATCACAGGGGTGCTCTTAGTATAGGGATGCATGTGCTTACTCCAGACAAGATGTGAGTGATTTCTCTGGGCTGCTGCAATGGAAATGAAGGCTCGCAGCAGAGAACCCAGTTGTTGGCTGCTGCTTCTTTTGTACCTGATGACTAACAGGAGCAAAAAATACCATCTCTGGGAAAACAGCTCCAGGTTCTTCCAGCTAAATGTGTCATTTTATCTGCTTTACACATTCACTTCCTTCAGTCCCATATACTCTCTGTCTGGTTTGCATATTCACTCCTCTGCTCTGTGGGGATGGTGTTACAACCAGGCCTGGCAGCCATCTCATCCAAATGCCTTGTACCAAGGTGATGTGGGATTTAGGCTGGAAGCAATAAAACCACTGCACCTTTTCTGCCTGTTCCCCAGCTCTACAAGGTTGGTTGTGATTTCCCTGTTGACACAAACCTGACACGACTTCTTGTGTTTCAACACAAACTCCTACATGTGTCATCTTGCACATCAGTGATTACTGATGCCAAGGGCTCAGGCTCCTCATTAGCTCCTCAGCGTTCCTCTTGCCTGGCTTTAGGTGAACCCTTTACATGGTCAAACAGAGGGTGGAAACGGCAGCAATGCAGGGATGCTATGGGAGCTGTGGTGTGCTATACGGTTTGACAATACTTGGCTTGGGAGCAGAGGGGAAGGTGGTGGCAGCCCTGCTGTGGTGGTGCTGCTGCTCAGAGGGTGCTCAGGTACTTCCACTGAGCTGGGTGAGGATCACTCTCAGTTTTGGGTCTAGCATCTGCTGCAAGTGAAGAGAGGCACCCAGCACAAGAGGGACATGGATCTGCTTGAGCAAGTCCAGAGGAGGCCATGGAGCTGCTGCGAGGGCTGCAGCGGCTCTGCTCTGGAACCAGGCTGAGAGCGGGGCTGGGGCAGCCTGGAGAGGAGAAGGCTCCTGAAGGGGAGACCTCAGAGCAGCTCCAGTGC
>JANRGW010037836.1:0-10448 GCA_024733675.1 Psilopsiagon aymara
AACCCGGCCTTGAGCACTGCCAGGGATGGGGCAGCCACAGCTTCTCTGGGCACCCTGTGCCAGCGCCTCAGCACCCTTACAGGGAAGAATTTCTTCATGGTATCTAATCCAATTCTACCCTTTTTTGGTTTAAAGCCATTTCCCCCTGTACTGTCACCATCTGTCCTTGCAAAAAGTCTCTCTCCAGATTGCTTGTAGGCCATGTTTTATTCTAAAACCATGTTTTAGAAACCAAATTGTACTGTAAGTATGATATTCTATAATTCTTCACCTTTCTCCTCCAAAGCACATGAGGGCTCTGACTCTAATCAGACACAAGGAAGCTAAGGTTTAGTGGGTTAAATAAGTGCTATGTTAGCAACAAATCTTAGACTTAGTATGTAGACTCCAAGCATCAATCCTAACCTCTGAGCCTCTCAGCACACTGCCAGAATCTCATTCACCTGGAGAATCCACTACCGATTTTCACTACGGACTTTAGTGTACCGCGCAATACAAATTCCAAAGGAGGAATGAAGGATTTTAGCACAATAGCATGAATTTATTCAGGTTCTGGCCACCATTTAGGTCTCTGGTGTGCTACAAGAACCTGGGAAGTTGAATAATATTCAGCTGGGTATAGTTTGTATTTCTGGGGAAAAGGATGAATATCCATTTGGAGATATTTTTGGATGAGGCCTATGATTGATATCTTGGCCAGAAAGATGTAAGACTATTGGAAAACACTTTACCTTGTCCAAAAATGCCGGCACTGAACAACATTTAAAAATTAAGATAGAAATGTAGTAATTTATAATCTGATGATGTCTCATTACATGCCTGTGGTGTGGGTGGTTGCAAGCAGATAATGCCGCTTTAAAAATCATACAGAAAAGGAATGAAATTGAATTAAAAAGCCTTAATAATAATCAAAAAGATAAGAATTGATAGTCCAGTTACCTGTTCTGTTTATCTCCTGGCAGCCTTTTCAACATATCCCATGTTATGGAGTGGGTAGTATATGTAAATAGCTTAAGAGTTCATGAAGGACATAAAGCTCATTAAAAACAGGTGAATGATTTTGGTCTGCTCTAGAAAAAAATCATATATTTAAGGATAGAATTATGTGACCTTTGTTACAGCCTAGAAATACATGAAGCTAACTAAAAATCATACAATATATTAAATAAACAACCTGAATTTCCTGGTAGATGCTTATAATGTATGGAATCTTTTCGAGAGACCCTTAAATGACTATTGGTAGTTCAGAGTGATGTGGGGTTCTTAGTTTTTCTGAGCACTCTTGCAGGAGGTGCTCAGTTTGGTCTCTGGAGCAACAGGTCTTCCATTCAAATATAAATGCACTGCGGACCAGTGGAAGAAACAATCATCATGCAAGATTTATACTTGTCATTGACACATTACTGCTTTAGTCATAAGTATTTGAAGTCTTGCCTGTACTAGTATAAGATATTCATTTGAAGAAACCTGCAATGTTTTAGTCTTAACAAGGAAAAGGTTGAACACTTGAGCAGAAGGCTTCATTCACCAGTGATGAGTATTCTCACTCTTCTAAGGAATTTAAGTATAACACTTTAACTGTTATGGTTAAAGTGTTATACTTGAACTGGATGGTTCTGTTGTGAAGGGTTGTTGGGAAACAAAAAGAAGTAGCATGATAACGTGGTCCTCTGGGATTTAGCAAAATAACCCAAAAAGGACTTCAGTTATTTTATTTCTGTTACATTGTGTTTGCCAGTTCTGTTGCATATCTCATAGATTGGGTAGTACTATGTTATTGTCCTATAAAACAAGGCACAAGTCCAACGTTTTCAACAGGTTTCTGTGGCTTGTTCCTACCCACACACTCACCTGTTACCTTCAGAGAGTTGCCTATTGCCTGCCTCACATGAAAAATAGAGCAGTGACTGCTATTGGTGTATGTATTTTCTCACACAGTAAAGGAAAAGCAACAGCTACTACCAATTCAAGTGTAATTGTTCAGCTTCCTGAATGTTATAGTTAGCACTAACACCTAGTGTGCATCAGCAATATTGTGAAATTCTCCTAAGATTCAATGAGGAAAAACCCTAAACTTGTAGTAGCTTGTAAAGGTACTTTATGAGTTACTAATTCTAGGTTATTGATGCTTCATGTCAAAACAGGAACATCACATTTAAGCAAGCCCAATGGAAACTTGTTAAATGAAGGGGTTTAGAGCAAGTGTACTTGTTCTTCTGTTTCTCATCATCATTTTCCCCTCTCAAATAGTGTATCAATTTGACAGTACTGGAAATCAGATTCTATTTAATAACTGCCCAATTTTATCAGTACCAGCATGCTAGGCCACTGACTTTATCTCAGACATTAAATCACAGTCAACATTTCTAATATCATAACATATGGAAGTGGATGGATAGAAAATTGGTCCAAGGGGTACAAAATTTGTCATTCACTACTGAATCTTGCACTATTGATTGCTAAAACCAGACAGGTTTAACATAGTCTAGGGTTTTGGACATGCACTCAAATACATCTGAAATGATACATTTTACACGGGAATCAGTGACTGGGTATTACTGAAAAATTAGTTTTGGGTTTGAGCTACAGTGGTGTAGGAATGGACTGCTTTGGAAAAGGTACTGTAGGAGCCCTAACTCCAGGTTTATGACACTATTATGGAAGAAGTGTGTTTAAATGAGTGAGTCTAGGACTAACTATCAAGGAACTGGCTAAATGCAGTCAATCGCACACAGTTGGAGGAGGATACAATTATGAGACAGGCGGAATTAGGACTTTGAAATGTGATGAAATGTTTTAGAATGAAATGTAATTTAGCATTACCGAGTGCAAGGTCATGCATCTCAGGACCAATTAGTTTTTTGCTTTAAGATTAGAGATCAGTTGGAAATGACAAGAAGCTGTTGGAGCATTAATAGAAGGAGATGGAGCTGAGACTCTGAGAATTGGTCCTGAAAAGAGTATATGTTTCTGTAAGGTGGGATGGTGAAATAAGAATGCTGTTATATAAATTAAAAAATACTTCATCTAAAGCATTCTGTACAGCACGGGAACTTCTTCAGAAGAAAGATTAATTCAGCACATCACAGAAGTCAAACTTCTACCAGAGTGAAACTGTGGTATGCACAAACTGCTTCACATTTGAAGCATTTTCTTTTCCTAAACAGCAACAGAGCTTCACTTTTACACTAGTTTGTCTTTGCCATGGTGTTTTCCAGCCATCCTAGGAAAGCTGTGATAAGATGATCCCTGGTGATACTGGGATGAAAATGCCAATGCCATGCCATTGGTCATAGCTCTCCTGAGCATGCCCAGCTATTTGTTTCCTCATTCAATGTAGGTTAAAAGAAAATCAGATAATTCTGCTGATTATCTGATAATAAATGCTGTAATTTTTACTTCGGGCGTACAGCTCATGCTGTCACCATGAGTACAGTGTTCCCTGTGGCTGCTGTCAACTCAAAGGAAAGAGAAGGTCACTTTTTAATAGCTCATATTTTCATTTTCTTGTTTTCAGAGTGGTGTGTAATTAAATTCCTTGTTTGTGATAATACTCAGTCCATTAAAGAAGTGTCATGGCAATTAGCTCTACATACATGAGAAATCTCACCGTGAAGATTGCACTGAGCCTCATAGTGATGCGAGGAGTGGGATCACTGAACCATAACTACTTTTAAAGTTAGTAGTGTAACTAAGTCAGGTCAAATGTGTTCAGACAGTCAGCGCTGACGCCTGTCCTGCAGCTGAATGCAGCTGATGCGTGGCTGTATCATCTCTTTCTCTGAGGAAAGACTGGAGAGGAAACAGGAAAATCTCATTAAAACAAAACCTGACCTATGCAGCTCTGGCGCAAGCTTCATCGTTGAAACCAAATCCCCCCACTTTGATTCTTTTTAGACTTTATGCTGATAAAATTGTAACTGCTGCTAAATTTTTTTACATCCATATTAATTGTAGTCTCTGTTCTGGGAAATTCTAATAGGTTTTGCCACAGATGGGTATTTTTAGATGTGCTTAAATACACCTTTATTCCAGCTGGGATCTCATTGTTGGTTTCTATTCATTATCTAATCTTAAAATAGCCTTAACTGCTAAAAATGCTGCAGTATGGTCAAGGACCACAATTTTGTTCTCCCTGCGAGACAGTGCCTTAGAAATCAAAAATACATACTGTTGATGGATAGCCTAGTGAGAAGCCTGTCTTGTCCCAAGGTGCAGAACGTGATTTACAGTAGTTGAGTCTCCTGGGTACAGCCTGCCAGGCACACTTACTTCTGTGGGAAAATATACTGCAGGCCCTTTCTCAGACCTGGAATATCAGTTCAGGACAGGGCAGATGCTGTCTCTGCGGACTCACTGCATTGTCCTATGGTTGTACAGCCTTGCGTAAGGACAAGAACCCTCCTGCCCTTCCTGTTCCTAGCTGTCCCCATGAGTGTGAGAGCCAGCAGCTGTCAAAGCATGGTTAAGATGTAGAAGTTATCACAAGAGTTTATGGATTCCAGATCCCACACTGGTTTGGGTGGGAAGGGACCTTAAGTTTATCCAGTTCTAACCCCCTGCCATGGGCAGGGATACTTTGCACTAGAGTAGGTTGCTCCGATCTGTGTTCAACCTGGCCTTGAACACTGCCACATAGATGGGGCAGCCACAGCTTCTCTGGGCAACAAAAGTGTGTACAGATCTAGAAATGTTTGGGAAATTCCATTGAAAAAGAGCGATCTGTATCAGTGAGGCTTGTTTGAGGCTGGGAAAGGTGTTTTGGAGACTATTCAATGTGTGCTTGTCCTGCTCTTGTGACTTTTCCAATTAGCATATAGGAGATGCCAGACATGCTTCAGCCACTCTTCTGTTTTTAAGCTGTCTGTGTGCAATTCTCTGCTGTCTTTTCCTTTGCCAGTCCCAGATATGTGCTGGTCAGGTCATTGAGAAAGGACTCGGGGGTGAAGAAGATGGTCTCATGCCATAATTGTTCCAATAGGCTACAAAGTGTGTAGATAACAAATGGTGGTACCTGGTTAACTTATTACATTATTGGTTTTACCTATGCAGTGTGCTAAGGCTTGCACCTGAGACGTTTGATTGTGTCGGGTTAAGAGAAGGATTATAGGGCAAACACCAAAGAACAATGCTTTTGCTCCATCCCTCACATTTTTGGCTGTAGTGCCTTATGTAGTTAACTGCTGCATCGATATAATAGCAGTACGGTTCTAATTTCGTAAGTATATTCAGTACTAATTCAGTTGATCAGAAACTGAACTAATTTCTGAATTACTTAATATCACAATGATAACCTTTTGAGGAATCATATATTTAATGAAATGTATTCTTACACAGATTATCTTAAAATGACAATGACCTGTATAAAACTGAACAATGAATTCGTTAGAAACTTTATGGTCAGTTGAACTGCATAGCTGGAATCTTTAGAAGGAAGCTTTCTCTGCTCCCGAGTACCTGTGCTTTCACCTGGGGGCTCTGGGAATGCATTACCTTTTAATGAAGTTTCCTATGTTGTTAAGTACTGTATGCAGCTGTACTAACAAATACCCTTCTAGCTACCAAAATCCAAGTGGAAAGGTGTTTTATAGGGCCTGATGAGGATATGGGTAAAGCGATATCATGCAGAAGGTAATTGTCTAATTTATGGAGACAGTGTCATTCAGTGTCTGGTGTAAAGAGAAATCTTTTAAGCAAAGACAATTATCCTCTTAAATTGCTAGTAAGGCCTTATTTCCAGAAGTGAATGGCCAGTAGAGGAGCTTTTTGTGATCTGAATTGCTTTTATGAGCCTAGACAGTGCAGGAACAGCAATAGAAAGTTTGTCTGCAGTACATCCCAAGTGCCTTGTTTTACACTTGCGTAGATGTTAACAAAATCCTCCTAGGTTACTAAAAGGAAATATTGATGTACTGTCTGTTAAAATATTTCAAGCATGTTTCCAGAACCTGTCCTTCACTAGGCCATCTCTGTGTGGATGGAATATGAGCCTGGGGATAAAAAACTGAGTATCTAGCTCACGTCTCGATGAACCGAGGGTTAAATGATGACAGAGACCGTGGTTTATATGACAGAAAGGGCTTCTTATTAGAATCTGGTCATTCAGTATCCTGATCAGTGATTACATTTTTAGGTTACTTCACCTTCTGCCTTTCAAGTCTCAGAAATGCTTTAAGCTTTTAATTCTTCTTGGCAGGGTTCAGGCTTGATGCTATTTTAAAGGCATAAGAACTGGAGAATTCAGAAAAGCTTTCTTCAAAAATATTTCCTGTTGGAAATGTATTATTCTATGTTTCAGCCTCAAACTGGAGATGATAGATCCCAGAAACAGAAAAAAACACTTTGGATAATGGAATAGGGAATCTTTTGCTGTATTTTACCAAGTAAAATTTGTATAACATGGATAGTACAGCCTGAAATTGTTTTGAAATGAAGTCCACAGTGACCGTAAAATGCTACAAATTAGTGCACTTTACAGATTGGAATTCCTCTGATATTAAGAAACTGGGCAGATAACGATCTGCTCCGTTATCAGCAAGTAATTTCACCACACAGGGGGATGGAGGGAAGCTGCCTTGTAGTGATTTCAGTGGGACTGCCTCAGCAAAATGTGTCTGGTGGTCATATTTAGAGATTGCCTGTGATTGTCACTGGCTGCAGGTGGCTAAGGATGGGTCAGAACAACACTCTGAGTGTGTGTGATGCCTCCTTTTTAGCAGAATACAAGCTGGTTTTAGAGAGAACTGCATTTCTGCTAATGTTGCCCTAAATTTCCTCTCCATTTCCTTGTTGTCCCTCTTTAATACAGAGTTTAGAACACCGCAGCTGCAGCCCTGCTAAATGCATGTTCTAGGTCAGCTACTGTAAGTGGAAGATTCATAGCTGTAATTAGAGAGGCACTTTTGCACATCTGCTTTACATAGCGTAGTAGGAAATTTGGTTAAGCAGAAAAGGAGCTGTATATATTTTCAAGAGCTCACATGTGCTATTAGGCAGAGATCTGTTTATTCCTGGCACGTATTTACTCTGTTTTGCTTTTTGGGTAGAGAATTTACACAGAGGAGTCTGGAGGCTAAAAGCAAGCAAACTTTCCCATCATTCCCATGTTTACAATGCGCTACAGAGGACAGCAGGGTTCCAGTGCTCAGTGCTTGTGCCCCTTTACCGTGATTCTGAAAAGCATCCAGGAACATCAGAGGAGAAAATGGGTATGAGAAATGGAGAGATAAAATAAGCGTACATATGTGTGTATATATATATATATATATATCTATCTTTCCATACATATATATGAAAGAATCAGGTAGCAGATTGTTTAAACCGGAACCTTTAGCTCAGTTGTCAATGAACTAGCCTAACTTTGCATAGTCTAGTATTTACCCTCCTGTTCCCTGATGACCCCCGGGCATGTGAAAGCAGAGCAGCTGGCTAACCACTGTCATTTCTGAGCTTGACTTGCTCCTGACACATCGAATGAAGATCATGGTTTAACTGAACCCAATTTAAAAATACATATTTTCAAATATCCTTGCCATTGCACTTTATATGTAATTTGAAGCAGTTACTGTTAGCAACAAGTAAAAGGATAGCTTGCAAGAGGACCTCAGTCTGAGAAGTGCACAAACTTGTAGCTCTAAGGATTGCTAGACCTCAATAAAAGTTATTTATAGAGCCACTTCCTGGGAGTAGCTACCAGTAAGCCAGTTATTAAATTTAAGAAGATACATCAATTGCAACACCCGCTGCAAGTTACTACCATTGTATCAGTCAATAGATTTTATTTGTTGATGATCGGTACCAGATGATATTTATCTTTTAGATAGATTTCTGTCATTTAACCAGCATATGGTTGAGCTAGTTTATATTAAGCCTGCTAGCTCAAATATCAAGGAGCAGCCTTTGGAGACTGGCACAATGCTGGAGCTTTAACTGCATGTGGTGTTCTTTAGAAGCAATTTGAACAAAATACTATTGTTCACCAAGAATCAACTGACCGTGTCAGACTCTTCTACAATAAAACATTTAAACTCTTTTTGGAACCACTTGGAATACAGATGGGATGTGTGTGTATAGATGTACCTGTTTGTCCTTATGCATACTGTGCGTAGTTTTCTGTAAGTGCACAAGTAAGATGCAGTCACTACACCAAGCTAGGTGTTGGGGGGGATAGCTTTGCTAATGTGGGGGTGAAGCTTCAGAGAGTGCCAAGTGCAAAGTTTCACACAGGTCTTTGCAGACTGAATGGTGGTAATTTCTAAAGAGAATAAGGGATCTTCTGAAGTTCAGCACTGGTTTAATTGACTTCCTTTGGCTTCATTTGGGAAGGCTGTTGAGCTGATGGAAGTATTATGAAAATGGCAGCCCAATAAGAACTGAATTTCTTCCCTAAAATATGTCTGTTCTGGTTACATTTGTCTGTAACCAAATCATGTTTAATTTGATGCTGTACTCACTGGCAATAACCCAGACTTCCTAACTCTATTTAAGTTTGCCTTCACGTCTTCTGACTGTAAATTCCAAGAAAATATCTCAGCTAAAAGGAGATCCTACTCCAGACTAGGAGCCTCAGCAGCACTAAAGGAACAGCAGCACAGGGTAAAGAGAAAGATCAGAAGACTTGTAGATGGTATTGGAATTCCTGAAATTGTCTCTTTTGAGGCATTACTTTATTCATCAGCAAAGACAACGTGAGTCAGTCAATGCCTGCTTCTTGCTTACAGTTCAAACATATGAATTTGAAGTTTGTGCAAAAGCTTATTGAGGAAGATAGGTTTCTAATGGAATATAAAATAAGCGAGAAACAGCTATCTTCAGACAGTTTTTTGCTGGATGGTAAAGTAAAACAAATACATCATTTAAACAACTGCAGTGTGAATAAGGTATTCCATGTGACATTACCGAAGGCTGAAATGAAGTAAGTCAGTGGAGAGTTCTGACTGATCCAAGACTCCAGTGCAATAGTTGATGTGTAGCATTTGGTGAAATTGAAAAAGCAATGAATACCCACAAATGGCTTTTACTGGTAAATACAGCGCATCTTCAACAACCATGGCTGATAATTGAAGATGGAGTTTTTTTTTGAATACAGAATAGCATTATTTTAGGAAAATAAAAGCAGCCTTGTAACTTAAGAAACAAGTGGAAGCAAAGTAGGGCTTTATATTTAGAATACAAGAATAAAAGTGGTATAAACTTGCATTTTTAAAAAGGAATCTTCATTTCATCATCCTACGAATAAAGCAGGCAGCTGCTATATTGAATTACAAAGGTTATTAGCTAGAATAATAAGGAAAGATGGTGGGGAATGTCTGCTTAAGGATCTTGTATGGTTTTGAAGACCTGTGTAAATTTTACAAGTTTCATTACACTGGGATAGACAAGTCTGAAATCTCTTCACATAAACCTTGTTGTGTTTCAGCAGACTGAAACTAAACTGAACTTGCAAAGTTAGGGCTCTTTGAAAGATGCAGTGTATTAACGGTCTTTGTTCTATAGCTTAAGAAATCCAATGAGATTATAGATATGTTAATAATGACACTTTTAAATAAAGCAATAAAATCTTAATATTGAGCTATTGAAGTAGTGACAGCTAAGCTGTCAGCAGGAAAAGATATTTCTGGTATTAAATAAAGGACTGACATTCTGGCAAGTGAAGTTAGATGAGTCATCCTAGAATTTGGACTCATAAATTTAAACAAATGACACTTAGTGTTAGTTTTACTCCTAGGAT
This sequence comes from Psilopsiagon aymara, assembly GCA_024733675.1. Classification (NCBI taxonomy): domain Eukaryota; kingdom Metazoa; phylum Chordata; class Aves; order Psittaciformes; family Psittacidae; genus Psilopsiagon; species Psilopsiagon aymara. Next base: position 9,731 of record JANRGW010037836.1, read on the forward strand.
ACTTCAAAGCGCTTTCACTCATCCTTGGTGGATTATAAAGTACAGAATTAGTAATGAATGTATGAGCTGGTCCAGGGCTCAAATCATGAGATATAGGTAAGCTTCTGCAAAGAGAAACCTATAATAATGAATTTAAAATGAAAAATTAGCTTAACCTGACAAGTTTAGGAAATACAGCTTAAATACTTGTTTCATATATGCCAGGATCCTAGGCATAATGGTTGTTTTGCAGCAGAGTGGTTTCATGGGATTAGAAGATAACTGATAAACTTTGTCAGACTCTATTGCACATTTGGGACCATCAATCTGTGTGGAGAAGTACTGGGAAAAACTTATTACTGGGAGGTCATTTTGTCTTTAGGTGTTTCACCAGACATTAGACCTATTTGATCTCTTCCTTTCACAACATTTAGACATGTTATTGCTGCTGATCATGAAGACCATATGGGATCCCTTATGCAGGGTCAGTAATATTTTGATTACAGCAAGGCTTTTATGAAATGAACATGCAGCCACTGGATTTGTGCATGTGTATTGTGTGTGTGCATGGAAACTGTGCTCATAAACTGCTTCAAAGTGTGTGGAAATAGACATGTAATGTTGTAATGTAGTGATAGGATGAGGGACAATGATTTTAACCTCTCAGAGGGGAGACTGAGATGAGCTCTTGGGCAGAAGCTCTTCCCTGTGAGGGTGCTGAGGCGCTGGCACAGGGTGC
>JANRGW010037837.1:3405-23743 GCA_024733675.1 Psilopsiagon aymara
CTGCCCTTCCCCCCCCCCCCATTAAAGTAACAGCTCTGGTCATTTAAACAATCAAGCACATGTTCTTACACTGTCTGCACCTCATGCTATCCATAAATGGTGATGTGGTAAGAAAAACCATGGAGGAAAGGAAAGGAAATGACATTAACCTTTTCCATCTGATAAATAAGGGCTCTATTCAGCTGCAATAATCCACATCCTTCCCTAGAGATCCAGTTAATGTAATACCTAAGGGCTCAGTTCATTTAAAATTATTTCCACACTGGCCATCTGATTTCTTGGTGAATTATTCAATCCCCAGACTGGAATATTCTCCCTGTGCAGCCCTTGTAAAGGGGCTGGACCCCTTCTGTAGCTCCTAATGACCTCTCAGATGTGCCAGAGGGTCTGTGACATCCCACATCTGTGCCCTCGGATAACAGGACCATTTGTGCTAATTTTCATGGGACCACCAGTCTGTAGGCACTGCAGATAACAAACCCTATCCCATTTGCTGCTCTCCTCTGCAGGGGGCTTCTCACCTCCCTATCAAAATTTATGCACCTGCAGTTTATAGGTAGTAAAAAGAGAGTTTGAGCCTTGAATGAGTGGAAATTTAGAGCAAGGAGCTCAGCCAGTTCAAAAAATGCAGCCTGGGTTATGTCATTGCTGGGTTTGAGGTGATGGATGTGGATCAGTGACCACTGCAGGGTTGCTTGAATGATCCACAATCCCAAAGGCTAAAAGCTGAGAATAAAATTTGTGGGGTTTTTACTCCCTTTGCAATACAGAGGTGGCTGCAGGGCGATTGGTATCTGCTCAGCTTATACCTGCCCAAGAAGCATGCAAAGACAAAGGGCTGTCTGTGTGCAACCATCCGGGCAGATGTTCTAAAAGCAGAGTTTGGAGAAAGGCTTAGAGAATCCAATTACAAATCCATGGGAAACACTAGTCTAAAATCAGTAGCAGCATGTGAAAATCCCAGATTTATATTAGTCACATTGATCTTTAGTTGACGGAAAGCCACTGGAATCTTCTCACTGGCATCAAGACATTTTGGATTAAGTGCCTACATTAGGAAATATGTTCTTTCCTTCTTTTTTTCAAAGGGAGTGTAAGTAGTTGAGGGTAATAAACACAAGTTGTCTGCAATTTTGCAACCTTTCTGATGCGGTAATAAGCTGTGCTATGAGGGTTCATTATTAGACTGTCTTGAAACTTGCTAGTGAAACAGGAAAAACAAGAAACCTGACCTCACTGTAGTGCTTAATTGAAGTGCATTTATTGACTGATTTTAAGCTCTTATAGCAACTGTGTTTGCTAAGAACTGTGGGCCAGCTCTCTGCTTGTGTGGACCTTACCTGCTGGGGTAGACACAGCCACACAAAGGCATGTCATACTCCAGGCTGGCGTCACATCACTGGGGTTGGCCTGGGGCTGAGCAGGAAGCTATAGCTGGAGGTTGGCACCTTCCCCTTTGCTGCAATGCTGCTGCTCAGCTTCCCTCCCCCTCCAAGAGCCCATGGGATGACCAGCCTCAACGGGGTCAATATGCCAGAGGTGAAGTAAGAGTGTTGCGCTGGGCATGTTTCAGTTCCTATCTCTTTGGGGCTGGGGCTGGAAACAGGGGTCAGAAGAGACAATAAACCTCTTTGGACCTATCCTGCCTCCATTCTGCAAGTTGCAATTCCTTGGAAGGATTTGGATCTTCAGCCTCACGATGCTGTGGGGGGACACACTGAAAAGCCTGTTATACATCAGTGCCAAAGCAAGCTACAGGGGGATATCTCTGCTAGTAAATCTACCTTTGATACTGTAATGCCGGGACTGGCACTTACTTAATGCTTATCCCCATCCCATCTGTATTAGAAATCAGGACAGAAACATAAAGACCATTACCATTCTGTAACCTTAAGAACAGTTTCTCACTTCATAGAGGCACTCAACAGGCACTGGTGCATTCAGCCATGATTCATTAGCTCTGAACCTCGGTGCTGGCCTTGGCCAGTTTTGTCTGGATTCAGTTAACTTGTTCCACTGGCAGGAAAGATTTCTGAGCATTTTTGTTATCTCTCTGGAAATCTTAAGTGGGAGCTGAACACGATTGAGAACAGTTGCCTGATAAAAGATACAGAAAGAAAATACATTCTGTGGGAGACTGGGGAGGAGTGAAAGTCGGCTCTGGAATCGACAGACATGGCCCTCCCTTGGTGTGAGAGAAGAGGCTGAGATTGCAAGAGGTGCGCTGGTCATGATTGTATATGATATGATACTGACTTTGTGTTATACCCATTGAATTCACCTCTAATCTAGTTCACCATAATGTTAAATTAAACTGGCTGGTTTATTCCAAAAGTTTGGGAACACTTACAGCCTTGTGGAGCTGGTGCTGCTCAGCATCCTGAACACTGCAACGCAGCCATGGGGACACAGGTAAAGGAGTCATTGGGACTTTATTGTTATAAACCAGCTGCGAATCTGACCCAGAGGAGACATGGATTCTACTTAAGGAGTCTGTGATGCAAATTTATGCAGATGACTGTCATTAGTCTGTATATGTGCTTGAAACAGCGGGGTAAGGGAGAGACGGTTACAGGCCATAGAAACTGCAGATTTGTGCCCACATGCCGTCTTAGGAAAAAGTATTAGAGCACAAAATAGACTTGCTTCTCTATTCTTTTGATAGATTGCAGACAAGTGGGAGTGTAGAAGCTATTCCATCACCAGCCACAAACCTCTCAACTCCTCTTTCTTGACATCTATTGGCAAGTATTTCTGCCCTTGAGTCCCTAAAAGCAAAGCTTCATGGCCAGGTGGGCGCAGACACAAGCAGCAGTGGTGTGCAGGAGTAGGAGCAGGCAGAGTTCATGGAACACAACCCTCATCTGAAGACCTTATTGATGGGCTCAGGGTAAGATGCCTGCAGCTTGTGTGTAATAATGCTCTGCAATGGACTGAGTTAAAAACCTTGTAGTAGCAGGACTTTCCAGGAATGTGTTTTGTCTCTGTGAGACAGAAAAACCTGGGAAGGCCAGTGGAAGCACACAATTGATGGGGTTGCTCTGTACTGCGTACACCTCCTTTTACACTGACCTTATTTTTGTAGCCAGTGTGGCCAGTTAAAGATCTCTTCCAGCTCTGTGGGATTACTATCACATTTCAGTAGCAGAAACAGCAGGTGAGCTGTTCTCTATGCAACCAAGTCAGGGAATGGAGAACAGGAGTTTAAAACATGCTGCTCTCTGCTGTGAGTGCAGGCAGGTTAGCAGCAGCAGAGGGTTCTGGGGGGGAAAATGAGGACTTCAGACATCTGCTGGTGACTTTTATTATACATAGAGGCGATGGGATGCGAGGATAAAACCCAAGGCCCAAAGCTATTTATGCTGTGTGCAAAAAACCCTTTCTACTTTTACAAAAGTCTCTTGTCAAGGCTGCCTTAACGCGCTTTAGCTACCTGTCAGATCAGTTATCAGAGAAATGGGAAAGGTTTGGGGTCCAGTTAGTTCCTGGTGTGAATCCTCCACTTGCTTCATACTTACTGCAAGGCAGACATTGAGCCCTTTTGAGCCAGTGCTGGTAAAACTGCTGGGCTCCCAAACACAACATATTTCTCGTCAGTTCTGATGTGCTGGAAGGATGGGATTTTCTGTGAACTTTTCTCACTCTTACATTTTTTTCTCTCTTTGAGAGGGGGAGGAGTTGTGCCTAAAAAAACAAACCCAACCTGTCGTTCTCAGCTCTGCCAACCTGTCAGTCCAGCCATGCAGGAGAGAGGGAGAGAGACAGAGAAAAGGAAAGGAGGGAGTGAAGCAGGGATTCTTTCAAATCTCAGCAGACATTAAGGTAAAGCCCATTTCTCCTTTCCTTATCTGTGCTTGCCTCTGAGTGTGTACATGTAAACAGAAGTTCTGTTACCTTAGAGAGTTTTACACTGACTGAGCAACCTGTGTGGGAATAAACTCTTTATCTTGTTCAACTTGAAATGTGTTTTGCATGTAAACTGGCAGCTTGCTACTTGTTTGGAAACACAGATTTTCTCTCTGAAATTCAGAAGGAGACTTGGTGTTCATTTGAATGTTAAAAAGAGGCAGAGCTGCTATGAATACATGTTAGGGGAGGATATTAAGCTGTGTAATTTCAGGGCTGAAGCCAGCCTCTAATTACTGAAGATCAGGGTAAGAACTTGTTAGAAGAGGGAAATTCTTGCAGAGCTGCCGATTGCAAAGCTCTGACACCTTCTCCTGGAGCATTTGGTGTTAGCCACTGGTGGAGACAGGATAAGAGACAGACAGACTGCAGATCTGATCCAGTTTGGCAGTTCCTCCTTTCCTCCGTTCCCGCCTGTCCATTTTTGGTGGGGTTTATCCAACTTGTCATTACCAGAGGAGGAATAAAGCTAAGGTGCAGCAAAACTGCCCGTGTGAATTCTTTAGTCAGGAGGGCAGATCAGCAGAGGCACTTTCAGCTCATGCCAGAGGAAATTGAAGGTTACAGACTGTGAGAAATGTTGGCTGAAATGAGTGTGAGTCAGAAGAACCATTCTGCCCCCGAGCTTGCCTTATGAGTCTGGTCTGGGCAACCACTTTGCTGGAACAACTGTGGTAGAGTGGGCCTAGTAGCAAAGGCCTGAAATACAAGAATGGTCTTACTTTTGTTAGAGCCGAGGGTCTGTGTGTGGGGACCTGTGTGAATGTGTACTTGTGCACAAACATTTATGTGTAAGGAGTCTGTGGGTAGATTCTGACCCCTAGTATGCAATGAAAATCCACCAGCAAAGGTAAGAGAGGAAGAATTAAGTTCACACACCTTAAAGTTACCCCTTTATATGCAATTCTAGATCCTGAACAAGGATTTTAAACTCTACTGAAAACTCTATAATACCTTTCTAGGTAAGTTGAGGCTCTGGGAAGGTCATATAGAAGGCAAAGTGGTGGATAAGATTTCCTTTCCCTGCTGTATATTGAGGGTTTTCACTTCTGCCAGGGTGTGCCTGCTGAAAACAACCTTCTAGTAATACTAACCAAACAGACAGAACAGGATGGGAGACGGCAATACAATTGTCATGTTGTGGGTTGCAATGCCCTTGCCAAGGGTTTGGTTACACAGTAATGGCTTCTGCATCTTCTTTGTTGTTCAACTTAGAATCACAGACTGGTTTGGGTTGGAAGGGATCTTAAAGATTATCTGGTTCGAGCCCCCTGCCAAAGGCAAGGGCGGACTTCCTCAAATACTTATGCCTGTGCCGTAGTTTCAGATTGAAGCTCTCCTCCTCTGGCAGTGGCCACAACAGTGCTGTGAAGAAGAGAGAGATGATTCAGGTGGGAGGGAGTGGTCCCCGAGGTGGTCTGTCCATATGACCCTTCCTATAAAAGCATTTTTAGTGTCCTTGCATTGCATCAGTTTCCTTTCTTCTGGTAGTGTGGTCTCCTGGGAACTTGGAAACGGGGTTTCTTATTACCCCTGACTCATTCTCTGTGGGGATGGTGATACAGAGTGAGAATATAGCTTTCAGTATACAAAAGAAATTCTTTTATAGTTTTGTAGTAATATTATAAGCTTTCTTGCTGAGCCCAAATGGTGAGGGAAGTGCTTTCACAAGTGACCCTAGGAGATGGAGAAGAGGAAGTGAATACTCCAGTTTCAGTGGGAATAAACATTCTTATTGCTAGTTACAGTAACAGAAATTAGTCACTGAAAGAGGGAAAGGAGGAAAACTCTTTAGCTTTCATGATCTGCAAAAACTTAGTCAACTTGCCTAACAGCTCTCCATCTTCTCTTCTTTCTCTTCTCTTCTGCTTCCTTTTGTTTACATGGTTTAAAGCAATGCAAAGAAGGCTTGGGACACCTACGTGACACATTCTACAATGTTGATGGGCATTTTTGAAATGAGCACCAGAATTCTGATGCACTTGCTTCATTACTGCTTTTGAAAAGGTATGAATGTACAGATGTAACAGGGTTGGTACTTCTAAGTCAGCCAAGATCCCTGGAGATCAGACAATTGATGTATGTACTGTCAAACACAAGATTATAGTAAGTGTTGATAAATGGTTTAGCAGTGCTTAGCAAATGTCAGTGGATCGATCAGAGTTAACCAGCTGCAAACTCACTAAATTCAGGCGAAGTCCAGGCAATCCATATTTTAGATGGGCTTCATTAGTGTAGCTGTAACAGCCCAGCACTGCAGCAGAAGGGAAGAAATAGCAGAAATATGAGTCCAGTTCTTACTAAGGTTTCTGTATCTGTCATTCTGGAGGCAAAAAGGACAGGGGCTGATGTTCAAGAAATTGTTTCTAAAGACACAAAATCCTGCAAAGGGAGTGTTACCAGAGAGAAAGGTTGAAAAATGAGAAACCCTTCTGCTAGAAGAGGTTCTGAATAGCTCTGGCAAAGGTTGGTTGGAGAACACTTCATACTGGGAAGGTTTCTGGTTTTCAACAGAAGGCTGTTAATTCACCTCTCTCAGTGTTCTCAAAGTGACTAATATTCTCTAGATTAGCTTCTGCCTTGCCCTACTTTCTTACATTAGTTACCTTCGTGCCCAATAATCTCACCATCAGCTTTTGGTGAGAATGTTTGGTAGCAGAACCTCCTTTTCCAGTAACCCATTGTGCAATGACAATGCCATATGCTGAATACAAGCAAGCCGAATGAGAACCACCTGAGTTCTGGTTTCTTTCTAAATTAGAAGAAGAGCTTGATTTGATTTTTCATCTTTTATTGTATTAGCAGACTAGCTGCCCCTCCTGGCTGGCAGGAAGCAGTGCTGTGTTCCAAGAAGCCACTGCACTTCTTTTCACGAGGAACTAAGCATTTCTGGTAGTTTTCAGTCACACTGGTAGCACTGGTTCCTCTTCTTAAAGCAGTTCAATTTGTGTTTTGAGAGTGCAGACAGGAGAGAATATGCTTCAACTACTCAAATATTATTTGTGGTGACAAGCTGGGTTGGAGAATTGGAAGAGTGGAGAGTGCTTCAGCCCTTAATTTCCTGTGGAAAGTTTCAGCTGAGGAAGCATTGAATTTTTGGTTTCTCTTTGCTGTCAACAGGGTAGAGGTCAATAATAGCCCAAACAGATCTAAGAATGGACCAGCAGTCTGGGAAACAAACTGAATAGAGGCAATTTCAGTGCACAGCCATTTTTCAGACAAGTTTTCCTTCATTCCGAAGGAAAAGCAAGACAGGGATTCACCTGGTGATGTGAAATGAAGACTCATCTGGATAAAAGACTAAAACTAGCTGGAAGTTTTCCATGTCTGAGAATGAAAGGCACATCCATTCCTGAGGCAGCTTTGAAGACAAAGGCTCTCCAGGTCTTTTGAAAATGTTCTCTCTCTCAAACTGGTTTTTAAATTGACGCCTGATTTTGTGTACATCAGCATTGGGGAATCTTCTTCTTGTTTCTTGGCAGTGATCACCCTGAGCTGACTTTACTGATCCGATCTCTGACATGGCCTCATGGCCCATTGTGCTCTCCAGGAAATGCTGATCCATAGCAGCTATGGGAGAGCATGCACATTCCTAACTGGCATTCTCCCACTCAAAGATAGCTCAAGTTCAGACAAATCTGAACAACTGTGATGATATTCACTTAATACATATAAAAGTAGTTGCCATAAAACGCAGCCCACTTTCCACCAGAAGTCTCAATGGGAAAATCCAACTATTTCTATTTCCACTCATAAGCCTTAACCAGCTGTTTGACTATTAATGAAAGTACTTGTAGTTTTCCACAGCTGAGTGAGAACTCTTTCCAGGAGTGGCTTGTGGTGAGATTTCTAGTGTACTCCTGCTTTGGATGGACTAAGAATATTAATTTTCTCATGGCATTTTTGTCACCACAGGTTGCTATTCCCCAAAGAAAGGAGGCAGTTGGTTACTCCTGCAAGAAAAACAAGTAACCCTCAAACAACTTCTGTGCGTTTCAGGTCTTAGACAGATTTCATTTAGACTTTGTCAGTGGGAATAAGTAATTAGTGCTTTACTCTATCTACATGAGTCTGTTCGAATCGAGTCAAATGATGGGTGCAGCAGAGTTTTGGATCGAGGTGCAGTTGCCCTGGTAACAATCGCGAGTGAAATCAGAACCTTTTGAACAGCCACTGGAATGTGGTTCTACTTGGATGACAATAGGTCAAAGCATTTTAATGGGTAAAAATGTAATCCAGTACAATAGGATTTATTGCCACTATGTCATCAGATTGACACTATTCCTGCAAATTCTTTAGCTTGTGACAGACTTCAACTGAAATCTGTTTAGTGGAAAAACTTGTAAAATGCCATTAATCATTTTGGTTTCCAAATCAACCGAAGAGTCTGTGTGTCTCAGGGGGTTAGAAAGAATATCTTCCAAGTGAGTGAAATTCAACCTCCCTGCACAAAGCCCTAATGAATGGCTGTCTGGACACAATAAATGGTTCTAAGAACTAAAGGCTCATTTCTGCAGGGTGCTGAGTACTCTGCTCCAAGTCTACTGGAGAACTTCTGCACTTGCTTTATTTTACACTAACAAAATAGTTTCCAGTGATTTCTAGGATGGTCATTCATGCTCTTAAAGCTGATTGTATTTGCTGACAGACAAGACCTTGCAGGATTAAGTCCTAAACCAACAGTGAAAGAAAAGATTCCCTGTTCAGTATGGCAAGGGCATGGGGCAATATTTCATCCTTTCTGTTGACATTTTTCCAGCTTCTGCAATAACAATCCTTTTATTCTGAAAGATCCCAGAGTGCTGTCCCAGCTTCTGAAGTGCAGCCACAGCGAGGAGCAGCAATGCAAAACATCAGGACAGGAGAATATGTTGACTGCAGATCTAAGGGAATGTCAGATTAAGGTGCCAAATTCTGCCCCTCTATCCAGGGGCTAAAAGCATAGAAGGCTTGGCCTCCTTTGGGATGTCAGTAGGGGACCTCTGTCATACAAAGACCTCGAAAGCCATCTGCTTTGGTGACGAAATGGCCCTTACCATTCATTGTAGGCCCATTGAACCTTCTACTAGTTTTCCTTTCCAATAGATGGATGTCATTCTCATTCATTTCCCTTTAATATGAAAAGCAGGTTCTCCTCAATCCTGTACTTGGTACCGTGCATATCCTTTCATTGTTGTTATGAGGCTTTTACAATAACAAAGCTTCAAGCTAGTAAGTATTCCTCTCTTTGGAATTATTATGTAGTTATGAAGAACAGTTGAGCCAGACAATGACACAAACCTGTTTCTTGTCTTCCTCAATGGGAAATGGGCTTTGAGTTTTGTGAGGACGTTCATAAACAGCCAAGGGTGTGTAAGGCAAAGAATGACCTCAAAGCTGAGTTTGACCCAGGAGAACAAAGAGATCGCAAATCCTGATTTGAAAAACACCCCAAGACCAAATCGATGGCATAATATCATAATTATCAACACGCGTCATGATGTTGCTGGAACCCACTGGCTGCTTCTGCCTTGAAGCACAAGTAAACACGAGCTCCTCTCCTAATTGCTGTGCAGCTGTCAAGCTCCGTAAATGATATTTGTGCTGGCAGTAGCTGGGAGATAACTTCATCTATCTAGCATTCATATGGACTGGAGCTGCATCCTTGCTTCTTTCCATGGGATGCTTTGTCACATTATTGTTTTCAGATTGCTTTTCCTTTGTTACAATACTTCTGGCTTCCTTCCAGAACCTTCTAGGTTACTTTTTAGTCTCCTTAATCCATACTTTCCCTCCTGAGCCTAATCAGCCTTGCAGTTGCTCCCACACTAAGTCACCCAAGCCGTGTGGCTCGCTTTTTCTGTGGGAAGCACCACTTTGTGTTTTTCACAGACCTCATTCCCTGAAGATCTTTTCATTATGAAGTGAATGCAGCTTAGCACTGAGCGGAATGTTCCTGAGGAAGAATGCCACCAGCCCTAGCTCATGTGATTCGGAGCTTGTCAGGCCGTGGCAGTCATTTGAGGTTTAATTAATCGCCTACGGATTTGTGTGACTTTTGAATCCCTCTGGCTTCGTGGCAGGAGAAAGTGATGCTTTTGCTCAGCTTTACACAGTGAAAAACAAGAGTCAAAACAAGCCAGGATAAACATACAGGATAAACAACTCCCACTTAGGCTGTGTGTATCACTTTTGAACCTGATTTTATTGACTAATCCTTTATCTAACTGACAATTATTCAGTCTGGATGAGGGGACACTGAAAGTAAATATCAAAGCAGAGAGTGAAATTCTATGTAGGCATGTTTCTGTCTCTGGTGACAGCACCCTGTGGAGATAATGTATAACAAATGAGAGACCCATTTGTTCCACAGGTCCATAGCACCTGAGAGAAAACAGAAAAGTTGCTTCTCAGGGCAATCTTTGGGAATTGCTTTGGCAATAAAGCCATCTCTACTGTAGTTTAGATATCTTTTTTCATGAGTGTTGACATTTGTAATATAACAGATTTTTATTTGATGTATTTTTGTTAACATCGCTGTGATAAGATCTGCTCCCTTGTTCACAGTGTTTGCCTTTGAGAAGTAAAACAGGAAAAACACGGCTGACTGAGCAGGTTCATGACAAGCATCTTGAAATGAGCTGAACCCTCCCATAAGTAGCTCCTTCAGTCAGCTGTGCTGCTGAGTGAAAAGCTTCCATGCAGAGGGCAGCCACAGGGGCAGAGATCACGGGCAGGGAGGGAGGCAAATCCTATGTAAAAATCACCAAGTTAACTTTCTTTATTAAAGCAACTTTTATATATATATGTATTTTTATATATATAAAAGTACTGCCATTTTTGGAAAGAGTTTGATATTTGAACAAAAAATAGTGTATTAACTTTCCTTGAGACAGCTGAAGGAGTTTCTGATTTCATTAATTCATTATGACGGGGCTGAGAAACCACTTTGTAGCATTCCTCCAGTGGTTTATTGTAAAGCCTTCAGCAAGTATTGCACCTCTCTGGCTCCAGTCTCAGAAAGATATGAAGAAGGCTCAGGTTCATTCTTATTGTATGCTTATACCGAAAAGAGTCTGAAGAATTAAGCACTGAATCCATCTCCTACATATAGTTTTGGATAGAGTGGAGGGGAAAAACTTTGTGTACAGAGTCATAAATGATGAGTAAAGTTTTTACCCCATTAAATATTTGATGTGGACCACCATTAAAGAACAGGCACAGGCATAAATGAAACTCAACTCTGATTCAGGAGGAATGTTCCCATCTTTAGAGGAATGAGTAACTTATCTAATGGTGATTTAAAGGTGGGGGAGAAGGGACAAGGTTTAAGAGGACATTCTGCCTATATTTATACGTCTTAAAATATCAATTGCTGTGTCCAAAACCTCACTCAGTTGATCAAGAATAAGCTGTGGTACAGCTTCAAGAGACCAGAAATGGAGTTGTGCAACACATACACTGAGGTAAACATGACATTCTTCAATGTATGGCCCAAGCACACACATGATTTTCCACTTCCACGTTATTTTAGTTATCTGACTTGCAAAACACCACATACTGTAAGTTAGACCATTGAACCTGGGAGGAGAGTGACAGTTGAAAACCAGAGTGGCCAACACCATGCTGAGTGTAGGTTCTGAATAAACAACTCCTGAGTTTCAGGGTAACATGCCTTTCCAGATCACATGCAGCTATGCTGAGAAAGGGGCTCCTGAGGATGTATACACAGAGCCTCAGCCATCTGCTCTGCAAGGTGTTGAAAGTCATCTCTGAAAGAAGCATCCCCTTCCCAGATTTCCTATGGACCTAAGTGCAGTTAAGTAACAATATGGAAAGTCAACGTTCTGCCAAAGTCTGTGAACCAAAGCAAATGAAGGTTTAAAAAAGCCCCAGTTCCTTAGAAAGTATTGCTGTAATTCCAGCAAGCCCAGCCAATTCCAAACAGCAGCGATGGATACTGCCTGCGGTGATACTGAGAAACCCAGCAGCTAGATCTGATCCAAAACAAGAAATCAAAGACATCCCCTTTGCTGAGTTCGAGAGGGTTTGGATCAGGCCTCTGATCTCTGAAACCATTTAATATATTTCACAGGCTTCTTAAAAGTGGTAACATACATAGCTCCACAAATGTGGAAGCGTGTTCTGGTTTGGATGAAGAACCTGAAACTCGGGATGCCATGTAGGACTATGGGTCCTGGTTGAGCAGCTCCAGCCACAGGAGTTACGTGTTCTCCTCTATCGGACTACAGAGTAAATCATATTTAGACATATTAGGGGTAGGCTTCTGCTGTGTCTATATTCACATGTGAGTTCTAGAAAGCTGCTCAGAAAAGCAAATAGTGATTCTTGACCTGATAATGACTGATAAATGAACTTCTTGAAGCCAGAATTTGAGTGCCTTGACTTGATCCTAAGCTAATACTTATCTCAGCCTCTTCAATTTAGGAATCAAAACCTGAGACAGCAAGTTTTTTTGTGGCATCTCCTAAAACATTAGGTCATAATGGTTGTGGTTCATTTTATTTACATGTTTTGATTTTATTCCCTGTCTCCCGTTTCCTCGAAGAAGTTGTGCAAATGCTATTTTCACTGCATTAGTTTGGAAAATGCAAAGGCTTTGGTGATTTAATTGCCATTTGGGATATTTTATTAGGTGGGATGAGACAGCTTCTGAGTATTAGAGTGGAATTCCTGCTGAGGTCAGGAGCTGAAAGTTGAGATCAGTAGAAACTTGCAAGTGCTCCTGTCTGCCCTGAATAGCCCTTAGAAGTGAGTAACTGGTGTCAGGCTACATCGTAGGGAACTTTCTATTAGGACTGGAGAAAAAAAATGTGATGAAAAAATCAGAGATCCTCAGGCTTCCTACTCACATCTATCTCCTCTCATCTGTTGAACAGAGCTTACTCATGCTGTTAACTTGGGATTCTGTTTTATTCTGTTCCTTACATGAAATACAATAGCAAGGCATCTGATCCAAACTCCACTGACACCGGCACAAGGCTTTCCATTGTGAAAGCTGCAGCCTGTTGAATTGGCAGGATTAAAACTCGCACAGGCAATATAAGGCATTCTGCTCTTCACATAACCCTTTGCTTAAAACCACATAACCTCTTCTCTCAGTTGTTTTGCTACACAGAAATAGCTGCAGGACCAGGGAACACTGAAGCACATAGGACTGCGGGAGGTAACTGTAGTGCCACGAGCAGTACAGCCCTGGACTTGTACCTCCCTTCTTCTGCAGATGTACCTAAATAAAGAGAGAATTGAATTGGATTGGAGAGACAGTGGCTTCACGTTCTCCTGTCTCAGTGCCCTTCCCTGGATTCTTGGTTTACAATGTTCTCCAGAAAACAGGAAAAAAAGTAGTACGCTCTCTGCCTCAGGAAGTGGTGTAGCACAAGGTGACGTCAAGGAAGCGGGCCCTGAGGCTGGAAGAACCCTTTTAGTATATCAGCTCCTGCCTGCCCCCAAAATCCTAAGTTATTAATAACCTGTTGTGTTTTGAGAAGAGATATAACAGCACTGAGTCGTGGCAAATTACAGAGCTGAGGGTGTTGGCTCCGTTACATGAAAGTGGTCAGCATTATCTAATCTGATTCTATCATTGTTCATGACCTGCCACTTACCTATTGTTGAATACATTATGATATTACATCATGTCTATTAGGAGCTGCAACAAACTGTTCTACAGCTCCTTGCCAACAAGATCTGGTGGAAAAGTTCCTCGAAGAATTTTTCTTTGCCTCTGTAGGCTGAATGTAATCCTTAAGGTTCAGTGTGTGGAGAAATCACACATCTGCAGAGCCATTGACATTAACCTCACTATGCATCAGCGCGGATATCAGCGTGTGAGGAGAGGAGGGAGGAGGAAATGAGAATTAGTGCTAACTCTTGCGTTCAATTGCTTCACACCTAACTTGCATTAAAACCAAGGGGGGTTCTGCCTGCTGAAGTAAGCAATGGGTTGGCTACTGATTTCTAAAGGAAGAAGACTGGCTAGAAATCAGATCTTTTCTGCTGTTCCATGCCTGCATGTCAGGTAGATTTTCAGCTCTAGGATGTGTACCAGCTATACCATTGAGGCTACAGGGGCTTGACCAGAAGCAGAGACTCTTTCAGCTCAATAGCAGAATGCAGATGGCTCAAAGCTGGTGGAAAGAGAACTAAAAGGGGAGATTTTGAGGCAGGAGTAGCTGACAATGGTCCTGTGTGGATCTAGCTGACCCACTGCAGGTGTGGGCTGTGCTGGGTCACGTTTGAGCCCCAGGGATCCCAGTTCTGCTGTAGGGCAGGCTGAAGTGAACATCGTGCTGCTGAGTACATGCTGTGTCTTGTCACCTCAGTACAGGAGCCACTGAGAGTTGAGGGTTAAAAAGAGGAAAAGACTCCTGAGAGCCAACAGTTTTAGGTTTCACTCCTGCCAAATTGTCTGAGACAAAGAATGGCAGTGAGGCCCGAAATCAGGAGTTTCAAGTTGCCAGCACTTTCCATTTCTTATGGTATTTCAGTGTTTCCACTGCTTGTTCCTGGCTAAAGCCAGGCAGTGCATACAGTGTGAATAAATTACAGTAGACATTTTCAGCTTTCTACAGATTTGGGGAGTTGCTCAGAGTGGTAAAGCAGGGGGCTGGCTCACTTTTAACCTGTCCTGTGGTTCTGAAACAGGCAACAGCCTTTGTCCAGGAGCACCTTCCAGGGTCTGTCTTCTCAAACTTAAAGGGTCAAACTTCTTCCCTTTCTTTACTTGTTTTAAGGAGATCTGGTTTCACTTAGATGAATTAAATGTCAATATATTTGTTCCTGTGAGTTGTTCCAGTGTAGACTACAGCACTATTGCATGACTTGAAAATCTGTGCAGAGGTCTGCTGCTCTGTGCTGTTTATGTCTATCTTTTAAAATGTGCAATGATCAAACACTTCTATATTGATACTCTAAGTCTTGTCTCTGTACAGAGGAATTGCATAAGAAGTTTATGAAATATCCTTTTCCACCAGCTTTGAGCTTAGTCTATTCAAAGTTTGCTTTCAACTCTGCATTTGCAATCTGCTGCTGTGGCAAGACCTAGATACACAGAAGGATGGAGAAGAAGGGTGTTACTTGTTAGATGATGCTTGCAGAATTGTGTGTCACAGAAACCCCTCTCCTATACCCTTGCCTCCTAGAGGTTGGGCTCTGGGTTCATTTTGTATTCCCTCTTCCCCTGTAGAGATGCCCTTTAGTCATTTATGGGGATCTGAGCTGAGATGGGGAACATCAAACACAAATCCCCCTCACTTGTAACATAAAGCTGTGCTTATCAGGCTCTCAGGCATGACCTGTTAGAGATGAAGAGTATCAGACACTTTCTGAAGCTGTGAACATCATTGTGCTCTTTCTTTTGCCAGAGGAGACAAGTGAAAATGTTCACACCACAAAGATAAGTCTATCTTCTGAGGAAAATCAGACTCGCAAGCCAAGCAGGCAGTAGATTTACAAGCAGAAGCCCTGAAGCATACCCTATCAAACACCTCCTTGGGCAGTCGTGTGGGGCCATGATATGAGATATACCAGAGATGAATCATGATGTGTGCCAGCCCTGCTCTGGGGATTAAGGATTACATACTGGAAGCAGAAAGACTGGCTGGAAGTATTAGAAGTTAGGTTCCTTTGCAAAGAGTGAAAGGAGGAAGGAAAGAAAGAAGGAAGGAAGAGTCTCACTGCTGTCTCACAAAAGATTTATTTAGGTTTTGTGGGTGGTGGTGTGTGGGTTTTTTTTTTAAAAGGAACAAGTATTTGAGTGAATTCCAAAGCAGTTCAAAAGGTTTCAACTTGTCACATTTCTGGTCTCCGAGCTGAAAGTCTTCCAGGGTTACACAACAATGACTAAAACTGGAAACCTTTCAGACCATTTCCAAAGTGAAGCAGGAAACTGAGGTGATTACTAAACTGACGCTAGAAAGAGAGATCCACTGCCATGTGTGTGGGGTTAGAACGAGAGTACCCAGCTCCACTTGGAGGTTTCAAGTTGTTTTCTTTTTGATTTCATCTCCGAACAGAATTATTCTGGAACAGAGATCTTCACATTGTTTTGCTTAATGTTTTACAAACAGGCTGTTGACTGAAGTTGTCACTGAGCAAAAATTCACCCCTGCTTGTTTACATAATGGGAAAATATAGTCATAAAATGGGTGTAGCAGCAACTCAGTAGGTATTATGTTAAGGTTCAGTATGGGGATTATCCTTGTAAAACACAGTCCTAAACTCAAACTATCACAATTAACTCGACAGTTACATTTAGGAAGCCTTTAAAAGCTAAACTTGATGCTTAAGGCTTTTAAGTTACTGTTATTCTTAGCAGGTTGATGAAAATCAAGAGTTCCAGGTCATCTGGAGCAACCAGATGAAGATGACAGATATAATAAAAAGCCTTGCTTTTGCTAGTGCTGGCTTTGTGGTAGCTCTTCACTGGGTATAAGCAGGTGTTAGGTTTGTTCCTCTTTCTGCCACTGCACTGCTTTATGACTTTGAAATACAGGAATTTACTTACTTTTCTTCCGTACCTAATTGAGGTGAGGTTTTCAAAGGTACCAGTTTGGGGATCACTGTGCAGACCCCATGAACACAGGTCTCTAGAGCAGTTCTCTGTCTCCCTGAGCATGTTTCAGTATCCAGCACAGTGAGATCCTAGCCTTGGCTTCAGTGATTAGAATATGTGCTGATTTTGTGAACTCCGATATATGTGTGCTTTAGAAAAACATCTGAACCCTCTCTGCCATTTAATCCAATGAAATCTTTGAGATGTTTCTATTTCTGTCTTCCTTCTCTCCTGCCTAGCTTCACTGATCCACTTCTACCTCTGAGAAGTTCTTATTTGGGAAGGGAAATGCATTTATATATTTATAAGAATGGTTAGCAAAAGCACTGCAAACTTCAGCACGCTTCCTGCCCTGAACAACAGAACAGTGTGCAAGAGGAGGCACATGATGTGTACAAACATGCCCAGAAAGAAAGGGGAAAAAAGCCCATGGAAAGTAAAAGCGAGGCACAAAAGGGCAAGGGTTTGTGTGTTAGTGTCAGAGGAAGGTGAAAACGTTTCCTGGCAACATCTGAGAATCATTTGCAGCAACCGATCCATGAGCTTTAGTGAGTAGAGAATGTTTTTAAATCCTCCCCCACCCCCTTTGTTAATCTTTACCAGGTAGTAAGACCTTTAATGTAATTCGTATGGCATTCTGAGGGATGGGTGAAATGTTTCCATTTGAAAAAGAAGAGTTTTTCAGTGGCTCTCAGATTTAAGTTCTCAAGTCTGGTTGTAAGTCTGTGGTCTTCTCCCCTTTAAAATTTGGTAATAAGAATAGTATAATGATAATAACAACAATAATAGCCTTCAGGCTGCTCTGCAAAAGTCAGCATGTCTCAGTAGAGTGATGAACTTCATGGCCTCAGTACCTTTGGGATAGGAAAATCCTATTCCTATTTGAAAGTGTCCCCATAAATGAAGGACAGCTCATAACACAGATTTACATAATTCAGAAACACTGGAGGATGGGGATTTTAGACTTAAATGCTCTGAGCAACATCAGACAGTGTAAAAGAGTTATTAATTATGATGTATGAGTATTATTGTACTTTAGAGACTTTTAGAGAGGGCCTGGAAAGGTTCAGAGCTGGCTTACTTACCTTTAAGCACACCCAAAATACCGGGCAGCGTTTTTAGGTGGTTTTGAGTGGCTGAGGAGTCTATTTCCTAAGACTTTAAAGTACATTTGAGATTTTAGGTCATCTGGGGCACGTCTCTACTGTGCAATGCCAAATGACTCTGAGCAATCCAATTTTCAACATGATGGAGAACGATTAACTCCAATCCTGAGACCAATACATGGCTATTCATGTTGATCTTCATTAATTCTTTTTTACTCCATACAGCTGCAGGGCTAGGTTATTTGGTCCTGGTTTAGGAAGCTCTGCATCACATCTCTTCCTTACTACAGACATTCTGGTTGCCCTGCAAGATCCAATCCAGCATCTTACTACATGGCTTCATTTATATTAGTCCAAAACTCATCATAAGCGTCTATATATTACTACAGCCTGTACTTAGGAGGGAACCTAAGTAGAGTCAGATTTCCTAATGCAAGATGCCTCACAATGAAAGTCTCCTATGTGTTTCAGACTACTGTAAAGTCAGAGTGGACTTTGCCACACGGCTGCGTGTGTGGCATGCCATGATTCTTGCCAGCGCCAACAAAACCTAAAGATGGTTCCAAAAAAACACCACTTTTGAAATACAAGGATTTGCTGATGGCAACAGCAGAGAGTGGAAGCAACTCAGTAGTCCTTGATTCATGGACTGTTTAGTCCCTTTGAGAGTCCCAGGACATTTGTGAGTATTTTCAAGGAACTCTAGTTTGAATCAGTCAATAAAAAAACCAGCCTAAGCCCAAGTATGGTTTTTATTTAAGCTTATATTGTCTCCTGATTACAATTTGCTTCATTTTCACACCTCACATTATGAGGTTCTTAAAAAAAAAGAACTCAATAGTTTCCAGTTTTTGTTTGTTGTTAAATATGACTTCTAAAATGTTAGGTCAGGAGTCTTCAGTAGACTAAGGCTACACTGTTTGTTTAAAGCTCTGAGTGAAGCAAGTCATATGAATGTTTCCAAAGAGTCTCTTCCAAGAAGTATTTTTGGAAACATTAATGTTGTGTTTTTTAATGAAGGCCACATTCTGAGGCTACGCCACCATATGTCACATTCATTTCTGTCCTGGAAAAAAAAAGAGAAAAGAAGACAAAAAAAAAAAAAGAAAAGAAAAAAGAAATGGAAACTATGTTTGGCTTTTAAGTGTTTTTGGAATAATGTCTATGCATGCTTGTCATTGTTCCTTGGATGAGAGAAGAGTTCTCGGTCTGTTAATCTAGTCCATCCAATATATATTACACTCTATGGGCCTGACTCTCCTCTGCCTTAAAGTGTGTGCAGTCATTTCAACTCAGGCAAAGTGAATGAAGAGCTGAGGAAAAAAGACTACCACTAGGAAAGTTTTTTTCCTTTCTAAATTCATTTTCCATGAATCTGTTGGCTTCGCTGTAAACCTACATCTGAACTTTTGTCAGCTGAAACCGGCTAAAAAATGGGAAAAGTACTTGTCATTTTTCCATTGCAAACTTACAGTTCTTGGAAGAATAATGACAGTTTTACCTCAGAAAAAAAAAAAAAAAAAAGGAGGAATTTAACTTATTTTCTTCAGAGGTGTCAGTTAGAAGCATGGCATTTGCAAAGATGTTGAGTTGTCCTGGCTGTGTCCTCTGTCGCTTCTGACTTGTCAGAGTTCCGTGTGTTTGTGGTTGGGATATGGTGGAATGAGCTGGAGACCTGCAGGAAAAGGCATTTACCTTTTTCAGTGCTGTATCTTAGAAGTAATTCATAAGCATCCTGTAACTAATTATTTCAGCTGAGTCTTTCCTTTTTTATCGGATTCTTGTTGATGAGGTCTCAGTTTCTAACATAAGTTCTTGTTATTAGTCACTAAACCTACAGCCTAGCACTTCATACTGCTGAAGTTCATCTGGTTGCAATCTGCAAAGACATCCCTTCTTCCTCTGCTCTGACAGAGGAATCTCCCAGTTCACATCACTTCCTAAATTTGTGTCATCCACAGATTTTATTAACATACTGCATGTTTGTTTCGAACTCATGAATGAAAATGTAAATGCTTTTTGGCAGCTGGATTGGTTTTGTTTGCTTGCTTTAAGGAACGATTTGAGAGGGTTTGCAGGGCCTCAGAGGTGTTTCTTTCTCATTTCAAATGTAAATGCTTTGCTACAAATGGAGCAAATATGTCTTTGTAGCACTGCCCCAGGAAAGCTCAATTCCACGTCCATCTTTTTCTGGGCAATATTGAAACACAACTAATAATGAATGATGGAGTGTTTGATACATTTTCTCGTTGAAAAACATTAGCACTGGATGTGTTAGCCATGCTACTGAAGTCTTATGTCTAAGTGAGGGTGTTCTACGAGGCATTTCTTCTAATGGAGAAAAACAAACATGCAACAAAGAAATCACCAGCGACCTCACCTATTTCGATGAGAAAATGAACACGAGTGAGCAGTGCGTGCTCGCAGCCCAGAAAGCCAGCCGTATCCTGGGCTGCATCAAAAAAACAGCAGATAGAGGGAGGTGATCCTCCCCTCTACTCTGCCCTTGTGAGACCTCACTTGGAGTATTGTGTGCAGTTCTGTGGTCCTCAACATCAAAAGGACATGGAACTGTTGGAACAAGTCCAGAGGAGGCCACGAGGATGATCAGCGACTGGAGCACCTCCCGTATGAAGATAGGATGAGAAAGTTCGGGCTGTTCAGCACAGAGAAGAGAAGGCTGCGTGGAGACCTCAGAGCAGCCCTCCAATACCTGAAGGGGCCTATAGGGATGCTGGGGAGGGACTCTACATTAGGGACTGCAGTGATA
>JANRGW010037838.1:0-11092 GCA_024733675.1 Psilopsiagon aymara
AGTCCCTAATGAAGAGTCCCTCCCCAGCATCCCTATAGCCCCCTTCAGATACTGGAAGGCTGCTCTGAGGTTTCCACAGAGCTTTCTCTCCTCCACTCAGCCTAATGCAAAATGAAATGCTTTCATGCAATCCTGTGACACATGCACCACCTAACACTGAACTTTACAGCAGAAGGAAATGCTGAGCAGCAGAAAGAACCCCATACCCCCAAAGCAGCTGCTCCTGCACTGGCTTGTGCCCATGCCTCAGCAGAGCAGCCTTGCTCAGGGGCTGTTCCCAAACTGCACAAAGCGCCACTCTTTTAAAAGTGTCTCATTAAATTAAGAGGATCACATGGCATTTAGTTGGGAGCAGCACCAAACTATTGTAGGGAAAGGCAAAAAGAACACTATTGTGTTATGCCCGTATCGAAGCACTTTGTTTTCTTGGGCTCAGCCCCATACATACATGAAACTTTTGGTGATTTCAATGGGTGTTATCAGTTTCTGAGGTCTACAGTAGAGATTTCTGGGGACAGCAATGCTACAATAGTTCTGTTCAAGCCAGAATTCAAAGAACTCTCACTTTTCTAGGAGCTCTACTTATCATTAACATCTCATTAGCTTGATTGAAAGGGAATTAAGAGCCTTATTGCCTGCAACTGAAGAAAACAGGATTCTGTGGTCAGTAAGAGTGGTGCCAGCCCCAGCCTACGTTCACCTGCAGATCAGGCAAAACCATACTAATAAAATCTGCATTTATTTCATTTAACCCTAAGACACAGCTGCCAGGAAGTGCTGCAGTGATCCTACAGGGTCAAGGCTCAGGGCATCAGCCTGGAGCAGCCCAGAGATTTCCTGGGATCCAATGCTGAGAGAGAGAATGCTGTCCCACAGGGCTAAAACAACTGAAGCACTCCGGTACCGTGGAGTGGCACAGAATTCCCAACAACCCTGTTTTAGCTACGGTTTCTATCACATCACATATATCAGCCATGAAGCAGCTGAAAATAGCCTTTAACTGCAATCTGGTCCTACGTGCATCCTCCTCATCAGCTGGGCGTCAGTAATAACATCATGTGAAGTGTACAGTAAACAGAAACATGGAGGAAGCAACGGTTTAAGTGACTCAACACACAGGATGCAGGCAGAGATTCCAACAGGCACTGAGGTTAATGCAGCCTTCGCATCAGCGCTGGGGCACAGCTCTGCCTCAAAGCAGCCAAAATCCAATTTCACCTTCATCTACATCCTACAATTAATCAAACTAGATAGAGGAAAAAACCAAACCCAAACCGCATGCATGGAAGTCAGACAGCTCAAGGAATCTAAATTACAAATGGAAAAGTCACGGTTGATGAAAAACCTTCCCCGCATGGTTTGTTTCTCCTGTTGAAAGAGTTTTCCTAAGGAGCCCTGGCTCCCACTTCTTCCCCAAGGCAGCAACTGAATTTCTATTCCTGAGTTAGTCTGAAGGGAGTAAAAAGAGCACAGTGAAGCTGGCGTGGTTTGCAACCTCTAACTCAAACAGGAACTCACCTCCATGAATATTTTCTTACACTAGGAGTATTTTGGACTGACTTTCAGCTGCCACCTTTCCTATTGTAAAGCAGCTATAGGAAGCAATCAGTGCATACAGGCATATTTTTCACTATCTGAAAACAGAGCTGAGAGGTTCACTCACCTGAACACGTGTAACACACCCAGTTATAAGCCACTACTGTCCAGAAATCACTCCACATGCACTAAACGGGCCAGGACCTAAATAGGTAAGCCCTGGATTGCCCCTGCAAGAGCAGTTCTAAACATGTAGCACATCTGCTGAGATATGAAGCAGACACCAGCTCTGCCTTTCTAGTCCCAATCTCAATGCATACATCTATATAAATACGTTTCCTTATGAACTCTGGAGGTACCACAGCATTACTAACTCCTGAGACATCTCTTTTCCCTACAGCTTTACCCACTGACATTTTCCTCTTATACCTCCCCTCCCAGAAGTTACACAATGCCATGACCTCAGGAATCAGGGCTGTTGAAAGAGAACTGTACACTTCTGGTGGGAGCCTTTTGCATGAGTCTCATATGTGTGCTTTGCTACAACTGTTCTGCTTTATTGAGGACAGACACACCACTGGATCCACTAACAGATATTAATCTGTTATGGGTAGCAACTGATCAGTTGCATCCTCTAGGTATTTGCTGGGTGGATTAATGGGATGTAGCTCTTAACCAGTTTGGGTTAAGAAGCACAAATGTTCCTTAGTATTTCTCCTTCAGTGGCACTCATTGCTGTCAAGTTGCATTCTGCTAGATACAGCTGAGGAATGCGGATCACACCTATGGCATCAAGGCAAATACAGTGAATGTCTGAAGAGCCTAACTTTTCAAATACATTAACTTGTCTGTATTTTTCCCCATCAGAAAAAGGCCTTGCGAGAAAAATGGCTCTTGGATGGCTTTAGTTCTGTCACTCCAAAAGAGCAAGAAGAAATGCAAAAGCAGAATCGGGAGGACCAACAACGAACTCATGAGCTGGAACAAGACATTTTCAGGTAGGGTAATACCCCTGCCCTTCTGTCTGCTTTAAATGGTCCCTTCTTTAAAGTCCTACCTCATTTTGTCAAAAGACATCAGTTAGGCTAAATATAGGCAGTTTGATACATAAAGGAAAGCAGATTTGTTATATTTTTTGGTCTGATACTATTAGAGAATGCACAATGCAAACTCCTATCCTGTGAATCTTGCACGCAGTGAGTACTCATTTCTCTAATCCCAGCTATCCTTCCTGTGCGACACTCACACATCATAGATCACCCATCTCTGGGTTTTGCTCTGAGATAGCAGTTGTTGGACCAGGATTTCAAAACATCAGTAAGCAGTTGCGGAAGTTCTTCAGCTTCACTAGCTCCTGCAAAGCCTTTAACACCCGATTTCTACCATAACCCTACACTCCAGAGCAGTTCAAGTCCTGTCAGGATCCTTTACCCAATTTTCACTTATTTTCCATGCTGCTTTGTCCTCAGTTCATTCCTGGAAGCCTGTTCTAGCAAAGGCCTTTTTCTACCTTTTATTAGAGATGTTCCTACAAATCTCATTGCCTACTGCCTGCCTGTGACATGGGGCTAACATTAAACTGCACAGACAATCTCACATACAGCTCCTTTATTTACTGTGGACAGGATTCTAGGTGCTTATGACTACACTCAGCCTTTCTCAGATAACCACAGGGCTCCACACACAATCAGCTCCTTGCCTGGGTCCAGGCACACTGGCTGGTACTACCCAGTAGCACCTACAGAAACGGTGAAGTGTTCCTGTTTCTTTAGATCCTGGAACGTTTCATCACCACTTTTTGAGGCTTCTTCGCCTATTTCAGTTCAATAGCAACTTCCTCCATACTCTTCCTCCACTGTCCTCCCACACACACTCTCTTGGCCAAGTTGTCACCCAGTTATCTCCCACCCACCTCCATACTCCATCTCTCCAACAGGCAGCATCCCAATGCTAGCTGGTCCTATAATTATGCTGACTTCTTACTTGAAAGCACCTTTTCTCAACAAAACAGCTTTACACACACATCAGTACAATTGATTGCCATGGCAGGGGCTCTATGAACATCCCAGCAGGTTGTGATAATGAAGGCATGCAAGAGTGCTCACTGGGAAAGAGCTGCATGGGGAAGCTGTGTGACTAGCTCAGGAGCAATAAGGAAGTAGCTCCCTAGCAGCCCACTGGAAGTTCAGCCGCCCTCCAAGCACTGGGAGGATAGACTGGACTTTCAAATTCCTATTGACTTTGAGTCTTTAAAGCTACCAAGTCAAACACTTGGTTTGGTGCATGGCTATGCTGGAAGAAGGATGCTTTTGTTCTGACATAACCTACATTTACACTGGTCCAAATTTCTTTGGCTACACCCAAGCGAAGAACAAGAGATGCTCTTAGAGTGGAGATCTATCGATGTCTATGCCACTAAAAAGCAAAGCTACTGCACTCCTGACATACTGCCTGCCTTAAAACCAGCAAAATCTGTTAGCAAAGAGCATACTGCATCTCCAGCATCTAAATCTGGTCTGTCCCCTCGTAACACACTTTTAGGGCTCTCTGTGCCTGAGTCACTGTAATCGAGCTCTCATGGCAATGCTGGCAGCATGTCCCTCCTGCCCTATCCCTGGGAAGACCTGCAATGCAGGATTAAGAATTAAAACTCCTCCTATCATACTAGTTCAGAGGCTTCAGCAAATAGGGTTGATTGTTTCATTCCTGTGTCTCCCAGGATCCTGGGTTTGTAACTACAGCTGTAGAGTCTTTTGATGCTGTTTTTGTAATGACTGTCCCGAATTTGTTGTCAGATCAGTAGCCTTCATTTCTCTTTCCTTAGAGACCAAAACTGAACACATATAGTGAGCTTTCCTCCTCCGAATCTGTCCATATCAACCTTTTCTTTCAGCATTACTAGAATTTATTTCTATCTCAAGCAATCAAACAGTAATCCAGCTGAAGCTTCAGACCTGAAGCACTCTAATTCATGTATGTAAATCAGCATCACAAAGGAATATTCCCTCTGCTTTAACCCTGGATTGCATCCAAAAGCTGACAAAAGATTACAAATGATAAAGTTTATCTGAATTAGAAGTTTCCAGGTCTTTTAAAAGACAACCACAGGCATTTAAAGGAAGATTTCTAAATGTATGTTTGCTTTAAGGAGAGAGAAATTAAGTGCCAAACCCACCTTTTGTCTCCAATTGCTTTCTGAAATCACAACAGGAATCCTGGAGTAACATCCCAACCTGTCTCTACTTTTGATAATTACAAGGAGTAGATGCAGACACATTATGAATGAGAAGACTGCACATTTAGGACCACATCACACAACCAAGAGCATTACACCAAACAAGGCTGAGGCTCCTCAGCTTGTACACTTGATGTATGTCTGAGCCTGTAACAGCCTCGCTATAGACAAGTGCCTGCCACCTTCCTACTGGAATTTTTTGCCAGAGACTTGATTAACGTTCAGCATATACAAATCCTCCCATTTGAGAATTCCTCTCCCATGCAGGTGGGATGCAGGGATGAGAGGTCTCATCTGTCGTGCTGGTTCTGGTCTGTGGTTTGCGTTTTGGTTGGGGTTTATTTGGTTCGGGTTCTTTCCCAGTAGTGCCCTTCGTTTATACCTGCACTTTGAGGAAATGTGTTAGGTAGGAATTCTGTTCCCACATCAGTTCAGCCAACTACAAGCACAAGTAATGCTTGTCTATCTATGTGGCTGATATTCAAACCATAAACCAACCATTTAAATGCTGCTGATAATGAAATTAAATAAGTAAACTTGCAACTGCAAGCGCTGCAGTGGAAAGAAGTGCAGTAAATGTTTGTAGTTGCTGGACTTACTCCTCTTATAAAAAACCACTATACTATTTCCAGGAATATAAGGCAATTTATTTAATACACTTGTTTAATGAAACCTGTAAATGGTTCCTCTTATTTTATATATATAGATATCTATATAAATGTATATATGCAGTGCTTCTGTTTTTTCATGGCCATTTATTCTTTTCACATGGCAAAACAAGTATTTCCACGGCCATTTACTGTTACCATTAGTGTTTCCAACTCACTTTTCTTGCCTATGAACTTCTCCTGGGAAGCTCCACCAAATTATTTCTTCCTTAAAATGATTCCTACTTCTTGATGTACATCTGAAATACTTCAGATTTCTTTGTAGTGAAATGCATCAAATTGCATCAGGATAAGATGAAAAGACAAAGTGACAAAGAAAATACAACACAAAATGACAGTGCCTTCACTCTTACAACAACTTCACAGGTCTAATACATTCTGGAAATGAAAGTCAGGACAGAAATGCTCCTACTTACATTTCTGAGTCACCCTGACCTAAGAGGACTTGATTTACAACTGCTGAAGTTCTTAGAGGTTTGTAAGGCCTTGATACCAAAAGACATTTTCATTACTGAGATACTCTCATAACCACACAATCTCTGTACCTTAATGTCTTCAGCAGCTTTTATCTTCCCGATACACAGAGGACTCAGACAAGGACACCTGATTTTACAGGTGGAGAATGGAGGCAGACGAACACACTTGGAGTCAAGTAGGACCTTCACATTCTGAACTAGGAATTTAAGCAGATTTATTCACATGGAGCATCTTTTGTTATACATTATACTTCTTATCACTCCTCTTCAATAGCTGTCTAGCAAAGGCCTCTAGGGAAACATCCCTGCTGCCTTCCAAATATCATCACGTTCTGTTTAGACATACCCAGCCTGGTTTCAAACCTGCCAGCAGCAATACACAAACCCAGTAGTACAGAGCTCAGTATGAGCAAAGTCCACAAAGAGCACAAAGTATGCACCGTACGGTACTTGCACAGTGCTTCTGCTAATCTACACGTATCACCCAAGCTAACAAATGCTTGTTTGACTACATAGATGTGAAGTCCTACCTTTAACCTGCCCTGTAAACCGAAGATCACTAAACGATCGTGTAGACACGTGACATGCAGCAGCAGTAAGTTATATTGCTGAGAAGCTCAGGAGAATTCTTTTGTCTGGGCATCTATTGAACTTTGCTTGATTCAGATAAATCCTGTCCACTCTGCTGATTACTCTGGGTGGCTTTTACCTTTAGTTGAAACATCCGAATCACTTTAAAGACTTTTTGAATACCCATAGACCAGTCTTTGTTTCTTTCTGCTGAGAGGACAATTACAATTGCAGGCAGATTATTTACAGTAGTGGCATGGATGGGCTTTTCCATCACCCTTCTAAATGGGACCTCTGTTTTGAAATATTCTTTACTGGGATGTCAAAAAGAGCTTCTCAGTTTGGATTTGAGCATGTTTTGATAAAAAAGGGAAGTTCCATTCTTCGCATCAACAACAAACCAGTGAAGAGCGAACGCCTTGAACCAACTTGCAGGCAAATAGCCGAATGTTCTGGTTACAGACCAAAAATAGCATTTACATTATCTGTCCTCTTCACCCCCTTTACATGTTAGAAGACAGTGAGGCAAGGGAGCACGTCCTTGGTTAGGGTACAAGCCAAATGAAGAATGAGGAACCCCATTTTCTCATTTAATCTTCAGCTCATAGCACTCATTCTTGATGGAATTAATTGCTAAACAACATATTTAAAAATGCATAAACAACAGCATGGTAACTAAGAGAGGTGTCCGTGCCCATGGCAGGGGGGTGGAACTGGATGATCGTAAGGTCCTTCCCAACCCAAACCATTCTATGGTTCTAATGGGTGTTTTCTAAGGTGATAAATGAAGGTAGGCTAAGGCTCAAGAGAGTCAAGACCTGCTAAAGCATGTGATTCACCTCAAAACATGGGAGGACTTGCTAAACTGCCTTTTCCTCTCAGTCTGGTATGCTCCAGGGCGGGATCCTCCTATCCGCTTTTCATCCTTAAGCTGTTTATTTTTCTTCTGGGGTGGCAGTGGTGCCGACCCCAGCAGATCACCAGTGGCCAGCAGCAGTCAGGTATACTCTGCAGAACGTCTTCATGCAGCTACTGCTTTGGAGAAACCTCCAATTTAGTATCTCAGCTTCCAAAATTCCTTCTTCCATCCACACCTCCACACTACTTATTTCCCCTCTCAAATAATGAGCACTACTCAAGGAGAGGACAAATCTCCAAAGGGTTTAATAAAACAGTCACATCATACTCCCATTTCTCTGCAAAGCACAGCAGCACCATCGAAAGATAGTGCCTTATAATTGCTAGTGTAGCTGCTAGGCCCTTTCAAGACACATACAGACTGTGATGTAGCTTCATAAAACACCACTTATTTAGGTGCTTCTACAGATTCAAACACATCAGAAAGACCACAGCCTAATTTCTCAGCTGCACCGAGTCAGAACTCCAGGTTCAGAGTCAGTCTGAGCTCTACAGATTGCATCTTTTAAAGGGCTCCTTTCAACAAATTCCTGCGTGCACACTCGCAGCGTCTTCTGAAAATTAATCCTAAAATCTATGTCTGCATGCAAGTGTGAATGCAAAAAAGAGATAGTTCAGGTGTAGGTGAACCCCATTACAGGGGTACTAGAATTTGTCCCTAACTGCACACTGAGCACAGTGAATCAGTCATCTTAATTACCACACACAGTGGGTGTTGGTATGGGTGTGAGAGCATACCTAAACTTCAATAATACTTCTCCTGATCTCCCAGATAACCATATAGGGTTTACAACCTTTGATTTGTTTGGGGTTGTCTCTTCTCTTTTTTCTCTCCCCACTCTCTTTTTAAAACCTTTCTAGGATTTTTCCTCCTCTTCCTCTTGTCTCTAGGAGCGTTTAGAGTCCAGGCTGAAATAAACCCATGGCGAAAGAGAATGAGTCTTCAATTCATTACACTTCCGTGAGCTTTCAATGGTTAATTTTCATATTATGATAATATTGCCACCAAACCTCATGTAAAAATACATTTCAATGTCTTAAGGAAATACTAATCTGTTAGAAGTGCAGAAACACGGCACACGGTCACTGCATTGCTTATATAGCCCTCCAAGAATATTCATCTAGTTTTAGCACTTATAACCAGTACCTTTGAGCAGGGCCCGAAGGGCACCCTCAGCTTCTTGCAAAGCTTAGGTCCAAAGTGTGATCAGCTTTTAATTTCTACCTTTTTCCTAGCTTTCACCTTCCTCCTGGTTGCCGTCTTCCTCACATCTAAGTTCTGAGGTCTGTGATACCTTTGTGTTTCAAAGAAGGGGATATTCTCACTACAGATAACAGTCCATTAGGTACCCTATCATCATAGCTCTACAAATCTGAGCTTAAATAAGGCAAGAGCCACAGTGTTAATTCAAACTCCTTAAGCGGTCACACAGAAAGAGACAAAGAAGGTTTCTCTGTCAGCCTGCATTCAGCTTGTCTGGTCTGCTTAAAGGGACAAAAGGCTTCTATTCTTGCCATTGACTTTGGTGCAATATCATGGACCCTAACACATACTAAAGAATAAAGTCAAAACATCAAACAACTGTCTCCATCAGGGTTAGAAGACATCGTTACCCTATTTGTAACTGGCTCAGATCATTCAGTTGTAACTCTTCTGACTGACCTCAGCAATCAGTGATATCAGCTGCAGTTGCCTCAAGTCTACAGCATTGGTTTCTGATGGACCCAAAACCAACGCAAGATGTATTTTACTCCCGTGTGGAAGGGTTTAAAATTTGCTTGGTTTTCCCTTTAAGTTAAAAGAAGTTCTTCTAAAAATAATCCCAGAAAGGAAAAAGTAGATGAACCAGAACTCACTTACAGAGCACCTATAAGTGAGTGCTATACCCATAGTGACATGGTTTAGTAGTGGACTTAGCAGTACTTGGGTAAAGGTTGGACTTGATCTCAAAGGTCTTTTCCAACCCAGTTGATTCTATGGTTCTATAAAGAGACATCCAGTTCAAGTCCCAGACCAGAGTTAAATCTGAACTTGATCCTACACATTCACGGAAAAGTAGGATCAGAAGGAACCTATGGCAGGTCCATTTTTGTTTTAAAAGCAAGAATACAGTTTCACAGCATTTTCTGATGCATGCAACGTGAAAAGCCAATCTCATATTTGAGCAGAATCTGTCAGGGTAAGTAGAATCAGCCCCACTAACGTACACATTCACAATGCATTGAAACTGCAATGTTGTTCGCTGCCTAGTATCAAATCAAAGGGAATTTTGATTGCAGATTGGAGAAGGAAATTGAGGCCCTGGAAAGAGAAGAAATGGAAGTCTCAGCTAAGGAAGAAGCAATTTTAAAGAAACTAAAGTCTGTTGAGAAAACAACAGAAGACATACTAAAGGTTAGTGCCGTATTACTCCAGAAGCAGAATTCATTACTCATTTATCATAACCAGGGAAAGCAGAACTAGCTGGTTCTGCTGGTAGTCATGAGTACTGCGAGTAGCCATGAGCTTCTGTCTGAAGTGACAGGTCAGATATGAGGAGCTGAGATATCATACTGCTCAAGTCTCCATTTGCTAGTTTATGGGGGTAGGAGAGCAATTCCTATTATTCCACATTCATTCACTGCCACCAACCAGCAGCTTTGCATCTCAGCCAGAGACAGACTGAACAGGTACCAAGTGAATACAGAGGTTGATGTATTCATACCCCTTCAGGTGATGTGCCCAGCTAAATTGCATTATGCTTTTTACCCCAAGCCCCTGAGAGAAGATATAGTGAAACATGACTTCATATTAGTCATTAGTCTTTGTCAAAAGGTCATCCCAATATTTGAAAACCATCTTAAATAACCTCAAATAATATAGTGGTGAAACTGAACTTTACAGTTCTACAGTTGTTCATGCACACAGACGCTCACTCTCTGAAGATATGCAGGGAGACAGTACAATGGGAAAGCCAAAGTAGAACTCTGAAGTGAAGCCTTTGAAGGCACCAGCTTGGGCCACAGTGTGAGGCTGGGTGACTGATTCTTTATGTCCTGCCTTCCCCTGCATGACTGGGATCCACATGGGCTAAAGAGACCTGAAAAATGTCCCCTTCTCCGTCGCCATGCTCCCACGGAGCAGGTTCCACTTTTAGCCCTTCTCAGGATGAAGCTGTGCTCAGAAAAAGTTAAAACTAGCAGATAAAGCAATGCACTGTCTAGTTAACATCTTTAACTAATCACATTTATTGTTAATGGTTCTCTTTCCTAGTCTGTGAAGGCTGAAAAAGCAGGAGTTGAAAAAGGTACGTTTAGTCTAAAAACATAGTTCCAAAAGGTTCTTGCAGAAGTCAGTGAAAGCATACTAATGCTTTGCGGGTCTTCTTCATTCAGAGGCAGACTACATATACGCCAGCATACCTGACCTGCCCAAGCATTTCAGGCCTTCCACGCTGAGAAGCCCAGTACATGCTGCCACTGATGATGAGGAGAAGAGGAAAGGTACTGCTTACCAGTAACTTCAAAGGGTGCCAATATAGAATCATAAAATGGTTTGGGTTGGAAAGGACCTTAAAGCTAACCCACTTCTAACCCCTGCCACGGGCAGGGACACCTCACACCGGAGCAGGGTGCTCCAAGCCCCCGTGTCCAACCTGGCCTTGAGCACTGCCAGGGATGGGGCAGCCACAGCTTCTCTGGGCACCCTG